>RXPK01000181.1:591322-823131 GCA_004143645.1 Protaetia brevitarsis | reverse complement strand
TCATGGAATTAAAACTAGGGGAAGACAACACTTATTGACTAGAACCCATTGAAAAAGCATGTGACTTAAAACCAATTGATGGTGATATACTGGACATACATCACGAACCCACGATCACTTATGCATAGCATTTCTGCTATGGTGAACAAAGACGTAGCTACCAAACTGCTATAACTCAACAAGATATAAAGACTTTCGTGTTTAGAAATAACAGGAGCAATGGAGACTACTTCCACAGCAAGTAATTTTTCCTAGACCTCTCTCCTCACCATTTGGTGATAGTGGGGGTGACAAGAATGGGACATTTCCGAATGCAAGAACCAAGTGGTGGATATGCAGGTTTGAAACGCAACTAGTTCACATACATAAAATTAGATCACATGATTTTGACAAATCTTTTTGACAGATATTTCGAGGTGGAAATCACGAATCGAATAACCTGAAATCAGTCCAACTACAGAGACAGGTTCGAGAAATTGATCTGCCTTACAGAGGGATCAAAAACTGACAATGCGACTGTAGCTGGAATCTACAGTGAGATGAGAAACATAATGATCACCCTCCCACTAGGAAAATATGCTAGGTTCGTTCAAGCAGCATATTCCATCGTGCAACAAAAATCAATTAGAAGGATTCTAAAAATAAACAAATCTATATTGCTTAGCTTGACAGACCGCAGTGAAGTAGCTTTACTGTAAGTATTCAGACATTAGATAATCAAAGGAAAGGAAAAAGTATTTTTTTTTTGTTTGGGACTACGTGAAATCTAACAATGCTGAAGATATTCGTGAAGCCGGTCTCGCATTATACGCCAAAAGCTGCGCAATGCGATTCTGACAACAATACGCAGTACACAATTATGTTTAGAACTGAATAGGCAATTATTTCCATTACTATTATTAGGTACCTATTTGACTAGTTTTGTTATCTATTATTTGTTAATATTGTAACGTTTTTCTATTCTTAAAACGTTGTGGGGGTTTAGAATATAGATATATATATATAGATATATATATAGATATATTTAAATTAACTTGATTTATTGACGTACTTGCGGACTAATTAAAATCTATTAAATAACACTAAAATTAAATCACTTATTAATTAAATTACTTAATTACTAATGTCTTTATTTATGTAAACGATTTATTTGCACCCATATTTATATTACAGGCACTAATTCGCTCGTATTTATCTCCACTTGTTATCCGCACTATTCAACTCGTATCGACTGACTGACTGACCAATAACCAATAATATTTTAATTAATAACTGTTTCAATTTTTTTTCTCTCAATGTATTCATAATTACGAAGCATCATTTTATAAAACAGAATATTGACGTTTATTTCCCGATGATGGTTAATCAGGACCGAACATGTCGTAATAAGATATTAAAAATAAAATAGGATTGGAATACGAATTTTGCTTTTAATTTAATTTTTTAATACTATTATTTGTTACTTTCTGTGTATCATAGCCCACTTGTTGTTAGGCTGTTAAATAAAATATATAGTACACGTGATATATCATTGTAATGAGGATGAAAAAGTATGTTCAATTATTTCAAAGCAAACTTCCATAAGTTCCATAAGAAGAAAAATGAGTTAGAGATCAAAACTAAAAAACGAAAAGTGCAAAACAAAAATCCAAGTCGATATTTAAATAAATACTACAGAAAAAGTACCTTAGGGGAAGCGAAAAGTAGATATGTATCTACTAGAACAAAAAACGTATTACAAGAAAAAGAAAATGGTCATTTTTCTTTAAGAATAATTTATCTAATTTAAACAAACCTGTATTTTTTACAATAAACGTGATTTCCACATTGGAAATGTTATCTGGGACACGTTGTATATACAATCTTTTATATCTATAAAAAAAGAATCAATCTATTTTTCTTATTGTAGATTTAGCATTAGTGGAGATAACACAAAACAAATAATAAGCATCACGTATGTATGTAAGTCTCATTATATGTTTACCCAACTATCAGTTAACACAAGAAAAAACCTACCAGCAACTTCCTGGAACTAGACTCCCGTCATTTCCTCACACATTTAAAGACACACACACACATAAAAAGACCCAAACAACTCGCCACCGTATAGAAGACCCCGTCTTTCTTCCTTCTAACGCCGAAGAGAGAGCTAGACGTAGAGCATCAGCCACTGTTGACGGAAAGGGCTGTACAGAAGACTGCAGTGAAGAAATTCCACTGGAAAGAAAGGGCCGCGCCTAATTTAAATATGTTAAGTATGTTTCCGGCGATTACAGAGGGCACTGTCGAGTACTACAAGGTACCCAATTAATAGGGTACGGTATATATTAGCGAGCAACTTCCTAGAAATTTAATTAAAAATAGGCAATAAAGGCGGTTATCATACAGTTTGCGTTGCGTGAATATTTAATAATAACACCTCGTTCCAAGTATTTGTGTGTCCGTTTATTTTGAAGGGTCCTCATTTAATATGCGACAGAGGATATTGTTCTACGGATCCTAAGGGGGAAAATTGATGGGCACTAAACGATAAACGAGTTATTAATTTTAACTATGTTGGTATATACGGCGTCACACCCAGAAATTACACTTGTGAGAGAGGTAAGTATGCAAATATTTTCATTCATATTTACAATTTTATTTCAAGATGAAAGCTCTGACATGAGCAACTACTTTTGAACTACTATCTAGCAGTACCATCAGGCTAATTACCAAACAGAAGAATGTGGACCCTACTTTTCAAAGATGTAATCTTTACCGCATTTAAATAAAGTCAGAATTTTTAAAACGCAGGTGAATATAATTCTGGGATATCTGAAATAGTTGGGGAAGCGAATCTAGTTTTATACTTCCGATTTTACCGAAATTTATTCACCTGTACACACATACACAGGATTTCTTCGGTTAAGTAAATATATTTCTTTAAAAAAAAAGTTAGTTCTTTCAAATATATCTGTATTTAAAATAAAAAATTATTCTTGTGTAGATACAAATATTTTACGTGGTTGTAATCGACAATATTTTTGGCGGTAAGGCTTATTTTAAGGAAAATGTATTTTCCCAAAAAAAAAAATGTTTTTGATCTAAGAAATAAAAGAGGCAACGGAAGAGTGGATCAGATATTTGAATTAAGAAAATATCTTTTTTATTAAGGATTTTGGTATTTAACGTAAACCATACGAATACTCATTTTAAGGTGAAAATTTGTTTTAAAAAATGATGATGTCATTTTTGAGATGGGGTGAATTTGAAACATGTGACAATCGAACGATTACCAATAATGCAATAGTTTTATCCATGCATGGAAGAAAGATATGTGAGTAACGATGGTGCTAAATACGTAAAACTGTAAAAAAGTAGGAAGTTGGTAATTCAAAGTTTATTAACTGCTTTATTTTTACACTGCAGAAGAGTACGTAAAGCTTGCCAACTTCTCCTAGACTCCTCACCACAAACTGCACTAAACTGGACGTACGTTTCGATAGCAAAGCTATCATCATCAGCAGAAATATTGAACTAGCATTGAACTAGATACGTAAAACTTGTTGATAGTGCAAGTTTTCGGAAGGTAATTATCTAATTCATAGAATTACTTAACCTATATTTAATTGCAGATTTAAAATTTGCATACCAATTCCTAATTCCTCTGCATTTACTACCTCCAAAGGGCCTGCAAAATATCTAAAACAAAACGTGGAAACACTCAACACTGGGAGCTATAAACAGCATTTTTATCCATACGAAGTATCTTTTGCATTTGTAAATCAACACATCGTATCTAATTTTCTGATTTAAGCGATCTTATGCTTTCTTGGTCTGCAACAAATCTTTAAAAAAATAATAAGTAGAAGAGTATCAAATGTTTGCTAGCCGTAAGCTGCATAAATTAGAAAATAAATAATTATAATTATGTTGTAAATTGCAGTAAAAAAAAATTAAAAACAGCACAGCGGTATATTCAGATGTTTAAAAATTGCACTAAGTAAAAAGCTATATCTTTATGAAATATTTGTATTCATCGTAAAACAGTGTAGATATCTCTTCAGATACCTGATGGTTTTGAAATGTTAATGAAAGAGCAACAACAGACTGTCGCTAATCGGAAGTACAAGTGAAGATTAAAATCTAATTAAAAGATCCAGAAAATTCATCCGCAAGCGAAAAATGTATATTCTCTTTGTGAAGTGTGTAGTATAGTGTTGTAATAAATTTTTCCCTGGTGCCAAAATTGTCTTGAATTTTAAGATAATGATACGTTTCGCTTTAAGGATGATTTGCATCCATTTGTGTCGCTAACTCTACATGGTATCTAGATCTGAACAACACTTACTACTTCGATATCCTGAGAAGTTTTATTTTGGTGGATTTAAGTTCAATACTTCTTTGTAATATCACCTAGAATGTCGAATATAATAATTCTGTTTGATTTATAAAAAAAAAATATGTTCCAAATTACTTTTTTAGTTTTTTTTTTTAAATATAAATTATGTCATAATAGTAATAATATTATTATTATGGTAAGTAAAGAAATATAAAAACAATCAGAAAAGAAGACCTTTACTAGATAGAAATATATATCTAGTATCCTGTTTGATGTTAGTGGCAGCTTTTATATATTTATAAAAAATACAATTTTAGAAAATAATAGTTTTGTTGTAAATAATAATCTTCTTTCAAGATAACAAATGTTTAGCTCAAGTAAAAGTCTTTCAACCAAAGCTAATCTTTTGAATTAAAAATTTATTTCTTCTTTATAGTAAAATTAAAATTTCTTTGCATTTCAATTAAAAATATTCTTGTACTAAGAATATCTACGTACTTGGGTTGAGAGTGCAATTCTTTAACTAATAGTTTATTTAATTCAGTGAACGATTTTCTTAGATTAAGACATTTTTTTCTTGAAAATTCAATAACCATTATTTTTGATCCAAGAATATATTTTTTGCATGATATTCTTAACTTAAGTAAAATTTCTTTGAATTGAACATTTTCTTTATGTGTGTATTAAAGGTGGTTGTAAATGCATTTTAGAAAGAAGAAGTACAGTTTAAAAAAGTTTATTCTCATTTATGTATGATTCGCATTAGGAACTATAATATTTTGTTGAAAATATGGAAAGTTGGCTTCAATGACTTTTCCTATTTTCACCATGCTAGAGATTCATAGAACTTACAGAACATATGAAGAATGTTTCTTTTTATTTGAGGGTTCACTTCAAGTAAATGATCATTTTCAATACAATAAATAAATATTTCTATTATTACTACACACACACAAATTGATATTAATATTATTATTTTTAAGTTTTTTTTTTTTTTTCGTGAGTTAGTGGCTGGTTTCTATATGATGAATTAATTTTTTTTTAAACAATCAAACTCTTCGTTTTACGTTTCGACAAACTTTATTAATGTTGTCTTCCTCAGAAAATTGTTTATTATAACTTAAATTTTTCATACATTTAGGGACAATCACACTGACATTTTAAAACTTATTTAAAAATTACATTTTTATTAAAATTACTGAACTATGTTGTTAGTCAATTTACAAACTACTGTAAACTGAACATTTTAAATTCAAACTGCCAAAGATTACATTCGTAAAAACGAAGAGTTTCATTGTTTAAAAAAAAATTAATTCATCATATAGAAACAGCCGCTAACTCACGAAAAAAAAAAAACCTAAAAGTAGCATTAACGGCTACGAACAATCATCATCAAATATTATTATTATTATGATTATTATTATTATTGTGATTCTGCCACTTGATTTTGAGATAAAAGAAAAAATAAATTCAAACTTAGTAATTGATATTTATATCGATTTTATAAACGAATGAGTATTCTATTTTGTCACGTATATATAAAAACTCTTACATTTTAGTTACGAGAATTTTGCGCTGCCATCTATGTGTATATTTGTGCGCTAATGATTAGCATTGTAGAGTAACCTTTCTATAGGCCTTACCCAACAACTTTTTTTTAAATAGCGGGGTAGAATTTTGGCAAAAAAATTGGTAATAGAAACAAACAATACCTTATATTAATTAATGTTAACAATAATGTAATAGCTTTAAATTTTGTTATTTTATGTTATTATTAATATTTTGAATTCAAAGAAAAGTTTTTTTTTATTGCAATAAATATTTTTTATTAGAATTTGGTGGCTTTCATTAGTGCAGAAAATATTGTTTTGGAACAAAGAGAGGTGATTGAAAAGGTACGTTCAGAATACAGATATATTAGGAGGACATTGAAGGAGGAAAACAAGCTGTGACAAGTTAAGAAGTTAAAAGAATTAGAACAAATGGGGAGTAGTTGTAAAAAAAGATTGAGGATATTTAACAGATATTTAACATTAAAAAAAAAATTAATGTTTAATTTTTTGTTAACAATTAAATAGTTAGTAGAATATTGAAACGATCATCTTAAATGGAACCTATGGCAAATAAACCGTTAAAGCAACCATAATTAATAAAATACATTATCTTTAATCAACCATTATTTCAGTTATACGGTGGACGATTGGAGTCACCTGCACTATAATGGTGCTAGCAGAAAATAAATTGGAGGACAGCGCTTTACAAAATAGGAACATTAATCCACATCATGAAAATTAGTTTTACAAAGGAAGATTTAGTGGAAAAAGATTATTTTATTACAGCAATTAAAGAATCCTAAGCCACTTATGCTTCTGTCATTACTGCTCTTCGTCTCCTACCGCCAATACAGATATGCGTTGTAAAAATTTAGATCTCAAGAGCGACTTAATGTATAGATATGTTTAAATCAGAATGAATGTCTACATGCACTAAACCAGCTACAGGTGTTGTGTAGGTATAAAAGAACTTTATTTGTTAAGGTAGCCAGATGCAATAAAAGTTGGATGCTATTGTAAAAATTATCTTTAAAGCCGACAGTTTAATAGATCTTAACCCATAATATAAATGCAGTTTCTCGTTTCTAATTTAATTGTTACATTCTTCGATGTTATAGCTAACAAAATGATAACCAATGATTTCTGAGAGAATTTCTTTTTAATGCTAACATAACTAGTACTAATGGTGCTGTCAAAATCCGATGAATAGGGCTTATATTAAAGTAATTTGATGTAAAATATTAAATGTTGATAAAAGCTTCATTTTTGGAATTGAGAAAATTAGCCTTACATTTGTTAGGAGTGATTCCTCTAATTGTACTCTTATAATCCAATAAAATAAATAATAAAAATGAATTTATAATATTTTCCATCTGTTTCTTGAGATGATATTCTTATCAATTAAATTTAGAATGAACGTTGACGCAAAGACGTAGAGAAAAATCCATTTGAAACCCTATTTTCAGAATTATTAAAATATGTAATATAAATTCGGACGCCATTACTGGAAGCGGAGGCGTCTCTAAGCAACCACCAATCATCTCGAGCGTCGTTTATGACGTCACCAGTACAATATTTCGTTTGGGGTGCTATAATCAATACTTTTACATCATAGTATCAGTGGGAATGGACGTTATACGATATGCCTTGAGCAAAAAATGATAAAAAATGCAAAATTTCTGCGATATATTCTGGGTTTCTACATTTGAAGATAAATTTTGTTTATTTTTATAGGATGAGCACTCTACTGATGTGTATACAATGTTATTTCATGAATAAACCTTGATTGGGGTTCATTTTGTTGTGTCACTCGGTAAAAGTGTAGGCATTAATAAGTCAAAAACATTACGGAAAGCATCAGTATCTAATAGAGTGCTTTTATTAACGGAGAATGAGTATCAACGCGTCGTGTTTTCCTTTTGTACTTGTCAACGCTGAATAATAGGAATGAATTTTTGGGGAATGTCTTTGGAAACGTGCGGATAGATTAGACGTGTTACATGTTTAGTGGGACTTTTTTAAACATCTTGTCTCCTCGAGAAAGAAGTGAGAACAGTTTATTTACATACAGGCATCGTTGGAGCTCGTTAGGCAGACAAATCTTCACCCATTTCTTTCTTGTGTGCGTATACGTTGAGGTTACACGGTGGGATGATGTGGAAGAATTCTTTTGAACGGTCTGACCCAGATATTATTACACGCGCTTACGTTTGAAGATAATATGATGTGTGGTGTAGGGCTATAAATGAGATGAACATTAATACTAAACTTTCTCAGATGGGAATATGAAGTAATTAATATTTATCGCATGTGGTATTATTAGGTTCTTTTCATTTAAGTAACCGTCTAGAAATCTCACCGTTTTATTTAATAATAATATATTTTCCTGCTATCTCGTATTATGTCTTGATAAAACAGCATTAAATATTTATTTATTTACACAGCTTATATGTGAATTAGAATTAAAAATAGCATCTTTCTTGCTTTTCAATACAGCAATCCACTAACAAGGAGACCCCGCCAAATGTTAAACTCAGACTTGGTTCCGGTTTTGTCAGTTGATAGTGAGCACTTTTGTAAAACATTAGCCCTCTATAGCCAGACGCCCAATGTAGTTTTACATCTCGCATAAGTACCTAAATACACATTGGCAGTGGAATTTTTTTTTATCTTTTATTCTTTTCCAAATAAATATTACAATAGTGAAAGTGTAAAAGACGGTTTTTTTTATACAAATTTACATGGACTGTTGGTAATATTGTTTAATTAGGTAAAAGTGAGAGTAAACATCAGTAATTACTAACATTTAAATTTATTGTAATAATTGGATTACCGTTAATTCATTGGGTTAAAGCGGTTAAAGTAAACAATAAAAGATTATACAAATATTTCTTTTAATAATTTATAACATTTAAATGTATTTCTCTTAATCACATTTATAATAGTGAGATTACAATTAATTTACTTCAATAATTAATTTTCTAGCATTACATAGGTGTGAATGATATTTATTATTCCACACGATATGAAAGCCGATAATTCACCATAATAAGCACTACTCAAAATTACAAGTATTTGCTCTCTACGAAAGATCACAGACAACTAACCCTATCTTGAATTACACCCCACTTTTGAAGGAAATATTTGTATAATCTCTCATTATTTACTTTAACGGAATAAATTAACTGTAATCCGAACATATAAATGTTACTAATTACAGGTATTTACTTTCACATATATTTAATTAGGGCTATTGCGGTTTTGTTTTAAACTATCTAATACCAAACAAACTTATGAAAAACACAACTAATGCAATCCACCAAAATAAATTGCTAAATGTTATTAATTAATGACATTTACTTTCTTATATACTTAATTAAACCATATTACTAAACTTTTTTTGGTACCTTCATTAACATTGTAATGTTTAATTTGGAAAAATAAAGCAAAAAAAACATGTTTCTGCCAGATTCGAACCCAGACGCACGCATTATACGCAAGGCATCTACCACTGCGCTATTATGGACTTGTAAGCTACTTGCGTATTTAGGCACTTACGAGAGTTTTAAAACTAAACTAAATATTGGGCTCTAAGAAATTAACGTCTGGCCATCTATGGCTAATATTTCACAAAGGAACCCCTAAGATTTCCCACTATCAACTGACAAAACCGGGACCAAGTCTGAACTTAACATTTGGCGGATTCTCCTTGTAAGGGCTAAACTTATAAGAAATTTGAAATAGAAATTACAGTTTCTTGATAAGAGATGGCGTTCAGGCAAAATCGATTAATCTGATATCTTCATAAATCTAAGAAGTTATTGGTGTTGAGAAATGAAATGGTTAATATAAAATAGGCAATAATATAAATAAAAAAAATCTTTCCTTGACCAATGTATAATATTTTAATATTTGTTTCTCGTTTTCTTGCTTTCGGTTTATTTTTAAAGCTTTCTAACTTACATTTGTAAAGATAAAATTAAAAATTATAAAATGAAATTAAAAATCACCACCTCACCCCCTCCCAGAGTGGGAGGGGGGACAACTTTGAAATCTTAAATGGGACCCCCATTTTGTATTGCAGATTCGGATTCTACGCCATCAGTATGTAGTTTTTGTTTGAAACTTTTTTTCGATTCGTAACAGATTGCGCTGTATCGCAAAAACATGATTGTGAACGTCTAGAAAAAATACACAAAAAAGAGAAGCAAGCAAACATGATTTGTGTTTTTTTTTAATTTAATTTATGGTTCGAAACTGTGCCCCTTCACTTCAATACATTTATTTATTCGCAATTGGAATGCTATTCAACGATACAAAACCGTACTTTATTCTGTACTTGACAAGCTGTGAATACTTACACATTGTCCGATCCCCATTTAGATTATTAATTATTAATCCAATACAAATTAGTTGGTGTTGAATATTTGAACAGTAATGGAGGTACGTTACGTGTACGTCTCCGCTATTACGCAATATAAATTGACGTAACGGCTTTTTGAATGTTATTTAATGTTAAAATAAAAAAAACACAAAATCATGTTTGCGTCCTTCTCTTTTTTGTGTATTTTTTCTAGACGTTCACAATCATGTTTTTTGCGATTACAGCGCAATCTGTTACGAATCGAAAAAAGTTTCAAACAAAAACTACATACTTGATGGCGTAGGATCCGAATCTGCATATAAATCCATTTAAGATTTCAAAGTTGTCCCCTCCCATTCTGGAGGGGGGAGGGATCGGCACCATTCAGTGAGCCCCCTACATTATAACAAATATTAAGATCTTTTTTTGATTTGGTGCAGTGTTTTAGAGATATTCCGTTGTCTCAAGATAAAAAAACTCACCCTGTATAAAATAACTATTAAAAAATACAAATAAAAGAAATAGTACAATATCATATTAAACCCATATTACAAAATAATATGCATAAAATATTTAAAAAACTGTCGTTTATGATATAAAAAAAATATTTAATTTTTATATTTATTTAATATTTTTAATTTTGCAACTATATTCTTATCCGTTTCTTATTATAATGGAAATTGTTTTTTTGGTAGTAGCGGATGTGTAATAAAACTCTTTCTTGATTTACATAGTTTAATTTGAATTTTAAAATTTGGACGTTTCGGCTATATGCATATAGCCTTTTTCAACTAAAGTGCAAGACTATAATAATTAATATGTGGTAAAGTTATGTTTAAGAATAGAAAAAACAAAAAAATTGAAAATTAACATTTTAAATTACAATGGTGAGATGAGAATGGATTTATTTAAATGACAAATGATTACCTCAATTTTTTTTCTTCTAAATCAAATATGAAGTAATATTTACATTATTGATTTGTAATAAATGAAAATTATAATTTTCTAAATTTTATTATTTAAATTTTTAAAGGAGCGAAAACTTCTCTATAATTTATGTGACATTTTTCAAGAGTATTAAACACGAAATGAAATGATTGTGGCTACAATATTCTGTATGGATTCTTTTTTTGTAAAAATATGTTTTATAGTATACATATAATAGCCAAATTTAATTCCCCGCCAATTTTTTAGTGATTTCAACGTAAAGGCATTAAAATAACTATTGATGTAATACAAACTGGTGGGTAATTTTATGTTTTAAAGTTGAAGTTACTAAGAATAATTGCGGGAAATTTAAATTTGGCTATTAGGGATGTCATTTGAAATGATAAACAAGTAAAAATACATACAGTGATGGGAATTAAATTTTAAAATATGTAAAATACGATAAACATAGGGGTAATATTTTGATTATTGTATTATAGGAAAATAAATTCTAGATAAGCTAGCAAATCTAAATTTCAAATTAAACTATGTAAATCAAGAAAGAGTTTTATTACACATCCGTTACTACAAGAAAAGAATTTCCATTTTAATATTTTTGTGCTACTTGGGTATATTTATGACTGTAATTTTCCATATCGTAAGAAATTTTAAGCTTTTCCTAAGAGATATTAATATTTTTCTCGGTAATATTACAATGTTAGAGATTTTTTTCTAAGCAACAGAAATTTTCCTATAATATTCACGTAAAATAGCTGTATTATGGGTAAATTTCTAACATTTCGACATTTTCCATAAGTTTCTGTACATCTACCCCCATTTAGTGCGAAAAATTATCAACAAAAAGGAATTTTTACCACGAAAAATTATCTAAACTTTCTGGTGGTACAACGCATACCAAAAAGGTAAATAGAATTTTACAATTATTAATAATAAAATAATGACACAAAATTTAAATCAAATTAACATATATATATATGATGGTATATACTATTAAATATAATTTCATTGTTTGTAGCACCCTAACAGCCACAAATATACCAAAGATATTTTTAAAAATATATTTGATAAATATTTTTCGTGAGATGTTTTTGGATATATTTTTTTATATTTTATCTAAATGTAGATAAAAAATACAATTGAAATATTTACTCCATATTTTAAATCAATGTAAGTTTGATATTTTTTAAAATATTATTTATATGAATTAAGTAAAATTATTTGTGAACAGTAACCTATATACATATCTTGGTTGTTTAGAATGTATAACATCGATAACAAAAAGCTAATATGTTAACTTAAACTTGTTTCTTCACACTCACCATACAAGTTCATAACCAATAATATGATATAGTAAATAAAATAAATAATTAATATCAAAAAATAGAAAATCACTTCTAAAGTTAGATAAAGTAGAAGTATATATCGTTGTGGATTTTGAATTATATTATTGCTTTTGATTTGGTGTGGATGGATGCATATAGCAGTTACCTCGCTGCAGTTATTTTAGCTTCTGCGTAATATAATTACCTTTTACGTAAACGCAGATATATTGATAGAACTTACAGCGCTCAGTTTAGATACTAATTGTAAGTAAATCATAATTTTAGATATATATTATCTAATTTAATCTTTAAACTATCATTTTAAATAGGTACTTAATGTGTATGCATATTTTACTCATTTTATATTATTAGTCCTACGCACCCAATGTACAAAAGCAAAAAATAAATCTTTATTTTTTTATATAAAATAAATATTTACAGAAATACAACGCAAAATATTTTTGCCGAGTTAAGAGAAATATATTGAGAAATCATTTGCAATAAAATATAATTAATGCTACTTTACATATATATTTGCAAAAGGTATTCCTAATATATTTTATGCATATTACGTTAATATAACTAATATTCAAGAAAGATTTAATATTTCTTAAATATTTCTGAAATATGAAATAAATATTGTTGGTCACTAGGGCAGAATATAAAGTGCGATATTTTGAAAAAAAAGATTAAAAGAAAACAAATCCAAAATGTAAATAAATATTTGTAAAATTTTTAAATATTCCTACCGATACCCAAAGAAAAAAAAACTTTATTATGAAGTAAAAAACAACCCAGCAAACCAAATTCAAATTTCCCGCAATTATATTTAGTAACTTCAACTTAAAGGTATTCAAATAACTATTAATCTAATACAAAATCGTAGGTAATTTCATGCTTTAATGTTGAAGTTACTTAAAATAATTGCGGGAAATTTGAATTTGGTTCACTGGGAAAGCTCCCATCAAAGATTCAAACTTTTATTGCGGCAACTTGCCCAATTTCTTAACTTGCTAGTTAGTTTTGAAGCTAATTTTAAGGGTAATTCGTTCTTCAAACACGCAGTACTAGAACGGATACGTCATAATTCCAAAACGATCTTCAAGAATTTCGTCGGACGTGCATAAGCTCCGTCTGCGCCGCGCCATGCATCCCATTACTCGACGCGCACCGAGCTCTGGAATTTTATGAATGGCATTCGGTTCGCACAATCATAGTAAACAACGCCGGATCGGGGCAGAAAGGAAAAAAAAAAACAGTGAAACGCGCTTGGCGCGGAGAATGTCACAGACAATTATGTCCCCTATCGATACGATCTAGAAGGCGTCGCGTCAGCGACGATGCCGAACGGGAGAGATCATTTCATTGGCCACGGTACGGTGCCGTGCATTTTTTAAGGCTCTTTCTCTACGCACACACGGAGCCACAACACACTATTGCCCGCTCACAACATCATAGTATATCGTAGAGTACTAGAGTGGCACGTAGTAGTAGTGTACAAGTAGGCCATGAGAGAGGTTCGTAGGAAAATATGAACTGAAAAACCAGACGCACATCGGAACGCGCAACTAAACAGGTCGGGAACTATGATGACGGTGGGTTTCGACAAACCAATTCCTTAACATTAAACCGGAGGCTTATTTTTGTTAGTTTTTCGTTTTGTTTTCGGGCGTTCGATAAATTCTTTTTTTTTTTGTTTTCATGGAGCGTGGTAAAAATGGAAAGGGTAAGTCGACAATCACTTTATTTACAACTAAATTGAATCCATCAGTATGTATATACCGAGTGTTCATTAACGCTGGTTGTTTGAGTACTTATAGGTTATCTATCATCACCTTCAGCTGATTGTTTAATTTTTATTACATATATGGAATTAAAAAATATCAAATAACTATAAATTATGAATGCAATAACACGTTCTTGTTCGAGATGCCCTAGAAATTCTTTTTTTTTGACCCTTGTTCCCTTCCTTATCCGTTATCTACACGTGCGTGGAGTCGACAACCAACTACATATTTACTTAATACAATTCTTTACACTTGCGTGGTCTCCGAATTATTTAATGACTTCACGCTGTAACTTTTAGAATGAGAACGTTAAATTAAAAATAAATTATTTAGAGTGAACGCCATCACCTTAATAACGGTCGGAGGAGAATATTTAAAATTAAAGTGTTTGTAATGACGCAAGAGGCACTAGTAAAATGAGCACGTGGTGTATGATGTATTGGACTTGAAAGAAGATACAGGAAGCTACGCTTCAAACAGCTTCCTTTTCGTGCTATAGGAGAAATAGATGATAAAAATAGTAATAACAAACTTTATAATTAATATATTATTATATATTAAATACCATGCACGGTGGACTTCTTTAGTAAATGGTAATGTATGGGTGGATACTTATTATTATTATTATATTCGCATCTATTTTATTTCTGTCGTCAACTTAGATTGTAATCAATTAAATCATTGATAAAAATTGGAATTATTGGAACCATCAAGTTATTTTAATAATAATAATAATAATTCACTTTATTGGCTCATAACTAGATACAAAATACATATATATTGTATGATGTATATAAACCAAAAAGACTAAATCACCTAATAGTGTTCTTCCTTTAGCTTTGAATGCAGAATTTTTATAATTTTTGGTCGAAATGATCATTTCCTTCATATGATACTCTCAATTCAGTCATTCTTCTTTCTAAACGCGATTCTTCTTTAATTCATATTCACATATTTTAACAGAAAATAGTTTGTTGGTTAAGTAACCCATGGCTGTTTCTGCGTGTTAATTTTCAAATATGTGCAATAGCTTTTGAATAGCTGAAATAAATAGAACATTTTAAGATAATATGTTTAATATTAAATGTTTGATAATCTGTGTTGCTAAAACGTTTTCTTGCTCTTAATAATTAATTAAGTATTAATCTGTAATGGTGAAATTACAAATACATACAATATTATTATTATATTATTAATTAAATCCATGACTTTAAAGATTTTATGGGAGCTCTTAACTACTAAATTTTGCATATAGGGAGTGTACGTTTATAGAGTGAACCACACAATTTCAAAAAAAAATATTAATGAAACGCTAAAAATTTGCATGTTACTTTATATATTTATCTGTCATTTTTTTTTTAAGAAAGCCTATAAAATTGGCTTGTTGCAAAAATTTGTAATAATAATACTAGTGATATAAATATATTTCTAATGTTTACCATTACAGATTTTTTCACAATTATTAACATTTAAAAAAAGATTAATCGTATCATAATAGGAAAAAGTATATACATAAAATTATTAAATTAGTAACAAGTTAGAAATGAAAGGAAAAACAGCGAAAATATATGACTCAACAATGACAAACTGTGGTGAAAGATACTTATAAAATAAATTTAATTTTTGGCAGAATTAAAATCGCTCCCTTTACCGTGTAGAATTCCTTGTAAATCAAAATTATCTCCACATGGATCTTGAAGTTGATAGGGGAAAGTAATATATAAAAATAATTACTACCAACATTGCTTTTAACAAACAAAAATTTGGTTCCAGTACAGGGATGTTTATTTTTTTTTTAATATATTCCAACTAAAGCTGGGTCTTGTGAGAACTAAAGTTCAATCAAGTTCTTTATAGTTTTCTCATGCAAGTGTTTAAGATTACATTTCTGTACCAAGATTACAGAATAATACTTGCAAAGGAATGAATTTTGGGCTTATAAAATAAAGAAAAATACTCACAACTCTAGCAAGGAGTTCACCCGCTGAACGCACATTTCGACAGCTTAACGCTGAAGTTTATTGTGGTTATTTGTGGTAAGGTGTTTTAAGGTGTCTAGTGCCAGGATCTGGTATAATTTTTAAGAATCGAAATGGTCAAATATGGATAGCAGAATTTTTGTTTTAAATTAATACTATAGGATTTTCTTGTTTTACCAAAAACTATTCTGTGCGATACATAATTGGTTTCAAATACCCATAAGAGAAAGAAAGAAATGGCTCATTAACTATTTATTAGTTAATTAAATGTAATGTTTCCTTTCAAAAATGAGAGTTTTAACGTTAAATTTACACTAAAATCCCACTTTAGTCTTGTGTGTAAGTGATCTGGTTTACTTTAACATTTTCCTGCATTCATTGGCCATTTAATTGGTTAGATTGATGCATAGCGTTGAACATTACAAAAAAGAAATGTTGAAATAATCTTTTCATTTCTCTCAGTGCAAATATGATATTTATAGCATCCATTTAAAAAATAAAAACACTTATAGCGCCCTCAATATATGCATCTTATTGTTAGCGCATTCTTCGAATAGTTTTTCGTTTACAATATATTGAAAACTTAAAACTCGATAGCTATTTCATTAAAAAATTCAACACTCTCTATTTGCAAATGTGTGGTTAGAGCACCTTCGTCAACAATGCTAACATTTAGTACAATTCCATACAATATATACTTATAACTCTTGATTTGAATATTCAGGATTATTATCACAGAATGGTAGATTAAATTGTAATATTGTCCTACCACATTTTTTTTTATTTTTTTATAACGATTTAATTAATTGGTTTTAATAAACACAATATTATGTAACTCATTGTTAAATTTTGATTTCCTTCTTTAACTGAATGGTTGTTGTGCTTGTTGTGTCCGTATATAAATAATAAAAATATAATAAAAAATCATTTTTAACAATTTGCAATAATTTTAAATCTAAATTTAAAATTAAAAAAAAAACTTTAATTCATTTTATACTTTTATGTAACAACCTTCAAACTGTATTTATGTTTTACCCTTTGTTATTGTCTTATTTTCTAACATAGCTCTGAACATGACCAGCTGTGTCGAAACGTGTAAGCCTAAATTAAATCTATTTGGACTGAGTACCTACTACTCCATTTGTCTTTTAACAACAATATTATGTTATAGGTGCATGTTTCTACCTGCATATCAAATAATCATATTCATAAAAAAATAGATAAAGAAAAAAAATTAAAATAAATATAAGTAAATAAATATTTTGAAAGAAAAAATAAAAATAAATATGATGGATTGGAAAGCCATTTTTTGTGTGAACGAAAATATATAAAAAAATATTTTTGTTGGTTGATATGATAATTTAAAAATATTCAAATTTATCTTTTGGGGCTATTTTATACACTGAGGTAAAGACATATTTCTATTTCAAAAACCGATTGATTTGAGTTTTATTTATTTTTTTTTAAAGAATTATAGCATAAATGATTTATTCTAGCACATATAAGTATGCTAGACATTATTCAAATATATATAAAATATAATATATATTTTTAATATTAGCAAGGCTTGTTATATTCAAATAAACTCTTCTCATAACGTTAGTGAGGTTAAAATAAAAACCAGAAAAAAATTAAGTATAGAGCAGCCAAGCGTCTCGTCCGGATATATTAGAATCTTTACACTTTTTTACATGCTTTTTTTAAATCTAACCTTACAGGATTTTAAACCGAATTTCATGTCTATTAAATGGAAATAAAAACGTCTATATGATTGTCTGTCTGACCAGAAATGCGTGGATTCTACAAATTATTTTCTGTTCATATATTTTTGGTGAAGTACAAACCTATTTAATGAGACTTCATCTTTACCTTGCGATTTTACTTCTGCAGGAGTTTAGTAAAATAACCTAAAAAGGAAATTTTAGAATTAGAACAATGTCCTATTTTATTAAATTCTGAAAGAAGATAAATTTTTGATAAATCAGAGAGAAGTGCAAAAAAGCTATGTTTTATTTTCAATTCTTCCAATAGAACCGAGGATAATTTTTGTCTCCACACAGACTTAGGAATAACGAATTTTTTTTAAAAAAAACATAGATTTTAAAAATCAAACTGTGCTAAATGAAATAGTGTAAATATGCTATAAATGACAGAACTAATATATCTGGATTATCGAAAATGTACCACTCCATAATATAAATTATAACCATTCATAAATATCTAGTTCCACTGTACAACAATTCCTTTTTAAAAACTGCACAAATAAAGGTAGAACCAACAAATCTCAATCCACACAAAAAGATTTTACAATAAATAGCAGTGTTTCTCTGTTGTATTGCAAATGTTGATGTATATTTTAAATACGTGTATCGATTTTAAATTAAAAAATTTAATGTGTTGTGGGGTCTTGTCCAATAAAAACTTTAAATTACTGCAATTTAGTATTAACAAGTTCTGTTAGTACTGAACGTAATAATTTCTACAGGGTAATTAAAATAAATAACTATTTGACGAACCATAATTTATTATTAAATTAAAAAAAAATGGCTTTTTTCAGTTTAGATACTACTGAAGAAGACTAAGATGAATTAGTTGGGAAAGTTTAGAATAAAATAAAAAAGATATGTATTTTATAGGTTAATAAAAGAGCCAAGAAATAATCTTTGATTTCATAAAAATATATTTTAATGTACCCAAAAAAAATCTTACAGAATTTCGTGTATTTTCACGGTTAGTTCTTTTATTATATATATCTTTTACTTTTATATAATCTTTATTGATTATGTCCTTACATAACTAAGTACATAATCATATAACATAAAACATGAATTCGATGTAGGAAGTACTTAATAGTAATTAGAATAAATACAATTAAATAAATATACACGCGCCCTCCACAACAGAAATATCCAAAAAAAAAAAAAAAAAGCAAGCCACTATTAGTATTTAAAAGAACATGCCTACAATCACAAGACGAGGTTTAGAAAAGAATTCTGTTTTTCAACCCGATCTGGATTTTGATTAGATTTTGTACATTATTGTTTGTAACTGTCTAATGTAAACTCTAAACCTATTTCCAGTAGCGTGATATTCTAACCTTGCGTCTCTCTTTTCATATGCACGATATGTTATTACATACTTTGTGAAATCCTGTTTTGCTCCCCCCTCAAGAAAATCTTCAATTTACTCGTAAATGCAGCATCTGGTAGTAGCCTCATAGTATTGGGCATCTTATTGCATTTGCTATATATGGAGAAGGCAAATGAAGGCTGAAATAGTGCAGTACTATGAGGAGGAGGAGACAGTAAATTCCTAAATCTAGTTGTAATGAACCTTAATTTTTTTAAAAAGAGATGGGGTTGTTTTTGTCGCGCAAGCTTCGCAACTCCCTCCGATACTTCATACCCAGCCAACCCGCTTCCACCAATTTGAAAGATATATGCTCAAATTTTCAAATTCCGTATATAAATCTGAGACAGGAATTCTGTACTCCGTATCACGATCCAATGCCGCATGGTAAACTGTGGAACAGTCTGTAGCGATATAATTTTCTAAGCTGAAGGTGTTGATGTATTTGGTGATTTGATGTTTAACACAATACCCAGATTCTTTACCCTGTCATTAATAGGCAATACCACATCGTTATAGTATAATTTTTATTGTATTTTTAAGTTCATTACAAGTCTTATTTTTGCCAAATAGTGCTACCTGTGATTTTGATGTATTAATCGTTAAATTTCTGTGAACAGCAAAGTTATACATATATTGATTTTAAGTCAGAATTCATATTATCAATAGCGTTCCGCCACTCGTGGGGTTTGAAAGAGCAGTACAGTTGCGTGTCGTCAGCAAACATATGAATTTCACAAAACTGTATACTCTTAACCATGTCACATGTGCATAATGAAAATAAGAGCGGACCCAGAGTGGAACCTTGTGCAACACCCTGTGTAACAGAAAATGCTTTTGATGTGACGCTCTCATTGTAAATTTTGAGTACTTGTTCCTTGCGTTCAAAGTAAATCTTTCATTTAATATCACAACATTTAACAAGCAGCATTTAATTTTATACAAAAAAAAAATCTATCGTGATCACGTGCCTCAACACAAGATATCAACAGCAATGCAAGTATTTATAAAAAAAAAAAAAAAAACGAGCCCATATGACGAAATAATCTCAATAATATTGACACGTGTACAGATACTACCAAGCTCCCCACTAATGTATCATATCTTGAGTTTCCAAGAAACCCAATTCAAGGAAATTCGAAGCAACACATTGCCGTAGCGCTGTTATCAAACGTCGTAGTTTTGTGAATAGCAATGTATTTAGATTTATAGTTTTCTGTCAAATTACCACAATATATCTCGTTTATTTATTGTTTCTAAATGAAACGATAATAATTAACACTTAAATCCTTAAGCAAAACTCTTTAATTTGTCTATAAAAACGTGTATAACAAAAGTATAATTAAGCTCTGTATAGAACACGTTGATTAAATATCTATTTGGATCATCGTTGCTTCGGAACAAATGGCGAATTTACTTCCATGACGGACGAAATTAAGAATTTGGGTTACGATTACCTTATACCGTTTCCGGCAGGTGCTATGATCTATTATTACTATTATTTCTCTACTAATTCTGAGAAATTATGTTATTTTATTTCGGGTTTCCCGAAACATCTACTCATATATTCGTACATACTTTCGTTGGTACGCATATAGAATTTATATTAAAAGCGGTAACTATACCGGAATTAGTCATTTCGATTGTGTGATGCGTAATTGCAGTTTCTGTTTTGCTTTTCCTCCACGTGTTTCTGTTTTGCGCAGCGAATTTGGGTAATTTCCATTAATTTGCTACAATTTTTTTTTCATATATATAGGTATCGTTATATTTATTTATTTTCAATAGGATTTTAATGTTGTAAATACGGCGAATATCACGAAATGTTTACTAATTCGATATCCATCATGTTTACGTCCCTCATCATGGATTCAATAAATTTACATAAAAATACCTCTATAAAATTTCTGATCTCTTGTGTACTCGTAGGTCATAAAGGTGTGACATTCTACTTTATAAGATGAATAGATCATCAAAATTACATTTACATCTTATTATCTCTGAGCCCCTTCAACTTAACGATACCAAAGAGAGAAGCGGTTCTAGTATTAGTATAATATGATGGTAGAGGCGGGTAAACCCGTAAATTTGATGCAATAACTGCTGTTTTAAAACAACAATTAAAATTGACCGCTAAAATAGTGCTAAAGTGCATTTTTTAAGGTTTAAAAGAAGTATTGTTCTTATGGACTATGTGCATCCTTTTTCATTTCATACTTGTTTATACGTATCTTTTTCTATGATGGGGGTTTTTGCCAGATTATGCTGTAGGTAATCATGGTAACAATTCACTTATCTTGTGTCTTTGATGGATATCCCAGTTTCTTTTTTCTATTACGTATTTATTTACCAGAGAAGTTTTCATAAAAACTACTATGACCGTTATATGTGTTTTTTTGTTGTAAGTACAATAAAACACCTAGTTAAGTATCGTGAAGAATAATGTCAATGGAAGAGTTATAGCTAAAACAACTCCTACCTCCGACAGTAAATAAAAAAAAAAAAAAATCCTAAAGCTCATAATAGAGATGGTGAGTAACTTAATTGAGAACCATGTAATGTTGCTAGTCATCTAAAAATTTTAATTCCTCTGGGGAACAGCAATAATTATTGTTGCAGATTTAAAATAAGCTCAAGTATCGACATCTATACCAACGGTAAATATATGATGGGTTTAAACAATAAAGCCTAGTAATCCGATTATAACATAAATTAAATTATACCTATGTTTTCTTTTTTCTTCTTTCTTGGCTAATAATATGAGAAATTATTCCAAATCCAGACAAAATTAGAATGTAAACTTCAGGGTGACCAAAAAATCAAAATAAATGTTGGTATAAAATTGGGTTTTCATCCCCCGGCAGGTCAAAAAAATGTAGTATTAATATTTCGGTCGGTTAATGGCACTTTCCTTACGTGGTTTGAATACTATTTGTTTCCCAGCTAGTCCAATTTTAACTAAATGTCTAAAAATAATAAAGACATACCTGTGAGTGATGTGATAGATAGTAGGCTTAATCTGTCAAATATTTTCTAACAACTGTTAGCGTCGTTTTAAAAGAGTGTAATAATAGTTTAATTGAAATTTAATACCTAATAATTTAGCAATTATCTCATAAATGGGCTCAGACTGGGTCGAATGTACTAATGTTATCTATAAATAATGTCACATATTATAAGATGTATAGTTTCTTCATGTCAATGTTACTTACTTTTCCTCCCTAGGGAGGAAAAGTATAACTTTCCTCCCTCAAATGAGGGAGGAAAGTGTCCACTTTTTCCTGCTGGAAAAAAAAAGTATAGTAATTGCTCCTGCTAGAACGGGGAGTGATAGAAGTAAAAGAAGAGCAGTAACTACTACTACGCGCAAGAATTCTTATTTGAAAGTATTTGATGAACACATTTAGACACTTGTTAGATGTACAGTTCAGAACAGTTTTCTAAGAAATATTCCACCCACATTGCTCATGACATTAGCTGCAGTAAATAGCGAAAAAGATTTTCCCATTTTTTCAAAAAGTACACTCTACAGATTCTTACTCGACATCGGTTTTACATTCGAGAAAATTGGAAAGAAAGCGATGTTGATGGACCGTGATGATATTATAAGATGGCACCATGATTATATGTACGTGCTATTAGTATATATCGTAATAAAGAGAGAGACATTGTTTTCGCTGGTGAAACGTGGATAAATACTGGACACTTCGTAACAAACGCGTGGACTAAGAGCACAGCATTGGTCTAAGAGCACGAAAAGGTCGTGGTCAACATTATGCATTAATTCTTCTCACTTGTGCTGAAGTACTTAATTTTGCTAAAGATACCTTTCAGATGTCAAACTTACCTCTATGAATATTGAGCCAATAATATTGATGGCAATTATGCCCAACTATGTATTTATTTTCTGGGATCGTTGTGCATGCATTTCTTCTGCTCAGTGTAGATTTTCCAAGACCCAATATTGACAATTACATCGATTTATTGTAACGTTTAAATAAAATGTTGCCTCATCAAAAACTGAATCAAAAAATGTGAAAATTATTTTCCGTTTTTAAGAAAACTTCCAGA
The DNA here is from genome assembly GCA_004143645.1 of Protaetia brevitarsis. Classification (NCBI taxonomy): domain Eukaryota; kingdom Metazoa; phylum Arthropoda; class Insecta; order Coleoptera; family Scarabaeidae; genus Protaetia; species Protaetia brevitarsis. The sequence goes on along the minus strand of RXPK01000181.1, from coordinate 799,658 downwards.
ATTGACATCTTCTATCGAAATCATCTTCATTCAATTTATGTATAAGATATACTTTAAAAAGTTTAAACTTTTTTTTTTTTTTTAGAATTTTCCGACCACATTTCGAGTACGTATATTTATTTAAAGCTAATAGAGTTCGGGCGTGTTCGGGTAATCGACACACGCTGACGATTCTTATAATTATATAAACCACATACTTCAGCTTATATACGCTTTTTATCACCGTAACTTACCATAAACAAAATCCCAGTTCCTTCTTTATCCTTACTTTTTCCATTTTTTCCATAAATTTTCTGATACAACTCCTTATAAATATCATATCATTATATTAATGGAAAAAAAATATTTCAAATAGGTATGTCAAAAAATACACTATTTATGAAAAAAAAAAATAGTTGGCCATTGACTTCATTGACTAACCATAAGTGTTTATGTTTGTCGTCGTAATTACACTTTTGTACAACGCAATATTAATAGAAACGACTATTCGAATAACGACATTCTCCTATGTTTATTCATAGAATAACATATGAATTTGACATTAATCCCATTCAGAGCCAGCTACAAACATTTAAAGATAGGGCTAGTTAGTCTGTCTAACAAAAAGTCGGTTATAACTCAAAATCTATTAAAGATGGGAATGTTGATGTAAAACGATAGGGGATGATATTTACTTCTTAATTTCGAATTAAAATACAGCGTGTTCTATTTAAAAAAAAATGAGCTTTCTGCATTTGAAAATATGCCACTTTGTTTCTCAGTTTTGAACACCTTGTATGTTAAAATGTAAAGTGTGCGTACCGTTTCTTACAGTTGTATCTACATTCATAACACAGCAAATCTGGAGTCCCTACTTGCAGTATTAACCGAGATATTAATTTCTGAATGATGCAATGATTATTACTAAAAAAAATAAAAAGTTAAATAACTCAAAAAACGGCCAGATGAAGCTATAGGAATAGCTAATGAAGACTGACATATTTATGGTTTTAGAATTTCAAAAAGAACAAAAAATAATATCAAACAACCAAACATAATCAATAAACAATCATACATTACAGCAAAAAACTTCGGTAAAATTTTTAGGATTGAGTATCGACCAAAATTTAACCTGGAAAGGTCACTGCATAGACTTAACAAAAAAATTCAATTCCACATGCTACCAAATAAGGTATTTAAAAAACATGATAGACCAAAAACATTTACTTAACTTTTATTATGGCCAAGTTTACAGTAGACTTTGCTATGGGGTGATCTTCTAGGGTTCGTCGGCCGTTGCTAATGGGGTATTTTTGGCACAGAAAAGGATTATTCGATGTATAGTAAATATTAAATCCACAGATTCATGTCGACCGCATTTTAAAGAATTAAATATTTTACCCTTGCCTAGCGTTTATATTTTGGACGTCTTGTTGCACGTCTTTCGGAATAAGGCTGATCTCGCAAAGAATGGCGATGGGCATTCATATAATACAAGAAACAAAACTAAATTTAGTGTACCTCTGAATAAATTAAATATTACAAAAAGAACCCCTATATCCGTAGGGATAAAATTATATAACTTGCTTCCTAATGATATATCAACAGTCACTAATATAAAGCACTTCAAATTACGAGTACGTTTTATGCTGGTTCAGGACAGCATCTACTCCGTGGAGGAATTTTTAACATTGCTTAAACGATGAGCTACTTCATTCGAACGTGTGTATGTAATGTATTGTTAATATTTGTTAATAGTTTTGTGACTTGTCCTATACACTTTGGCGTCTAATTGGACTAAATATTATTATTATTGTTCCAATCGAACATATAATGGTAACAAAATCTCAAATTTAAGTAAATAATAGAACACCATAAATTTTTAATGAACCACTTACGTGGAATACCCTGTATCCTGTATAATAAATACGTATATCAGTATTAAGATAAATGTAAGAGTTGAAATCAGTTACATGTAAACAAGGCTAAACGCAGAATATAAACATGAAATCTTACTAATCAAAATACACATGCTTGTGGCGCCGGCCGTGTGAATAAAGTTAGGCTTTCCCCAGATTGTAGTAGCACCGATGGCAAAAAGGTGTTACGTCATTTTATCATATCTATATAAATATGAGTATCAAGAATGGAAAAAAAAAATATTAGGCAGGAATGAGTATCAGTAGTATTTTCTACTGGTGCCTGTTTTTACGTAAATATATTTTTTTTCTTTTTCGTGAGGTAAAGGCTTTATATTCTTCTTTATCTTATTTAAATTAGAGAGATATAACTAAATTATTATAAGGTTTCAGCAGTTCTTATTCTTTTTTTCTTTAAAATTTTTGTTTTATCTTAATTTTATCAACTATATAGTTTACGACAATTAAAAAATTTAAAGGATATTTTAAAAGTAGCTAAACAGAAGCCGCTGCCTTACGAAAAAGAAGAAAAAAGAAAATATGTCTTCTGACGTTTCGCTGATCGTACTGACAGCTTCTTCAGAAGTTTTCGTAGGACTGCCTTTAGCAAAGTCAAGCCAAAAAGTAATATCATGATAATAATAGTAATAATCTTTATTGCCCAACAGGTCAAAGCCCAATAACAGGACAAACAATAATCAAAAATATGTACATACTATAAAAAAAAAATGAAAAATACTTAGATTAAACAGACAAAATAAAAGTTCCTCGCTCTGGATATACTCCATCCAATTTGAAAGAAAGATATTTCAAAAATTTCCGGTGAATACGATACAGAGACAGGATGTCCGAAGCATACAAAGTAAGCATACCAAACTAAGCAGGCGTATTCCATTTTGCTCATTACATAGGCAAAGTAAATGCTTTTGAGTATTGCGACGTTAGCAAAAAATTTTGAAATTCTCATTAAAAATCCCAACGCCTTACATGCATCAGAGCAAACATGTGACAGATGTGATTTGAAGGTCAGCCCAGAGTCAAATATTATACCAAGATCCTCAATCTCTGAAGCTGATCTCAACTCAGTGCCATTAATCAGATACGATGTTGCAGAAATTTGGCTTGCTCGTGAATATGTTACAACACAACACTTCTTGATGTTTAATTTAAGCTTATTTGTGTAACGCCATTGATGGAGTATGTTAAGGTTACGTTGTAGATTGTCCCTATCCGCAGCAGAAGCAACTTCAGAAAAAATCTTGATATCATCGGCATACCCAAGGATCGGACAATCGATTTTCAGTAATAAATCACCAGAAAGACATATTTACTACGGATTACGAAATGAAATCCTCCTCAACATAAAAGGTTTTTTTTTTAGAAATTATCGGCTACGAAAAGACTATCCCACACACTGAGAGAAATGAAAATGTTATATCAATAATTTTTACAGTTTCAAGTATTTATGTATTGATATAGCCATTAAATGAAGAAACGAACGCAGTACGCATGATTGAAAGAAGAATATCTAGTTTAAAAATTTAACAAAAATTCTAAAATGCTTGTGCTTAACATAAGAATACCTGTGATTTTTATGCTTAAAAGTTATTCGGTGTATTTGTTTTGCAACGCGTTGTATGCTGCAAAAAAGATGCAAAACAGATATTGGAATGATAAAAATATTAATTAGGTAATTATTATTTTTACAATAAACATATAAGTATCGTTTTCTTATTTTTGTTTAATTATGTGTTTGTTATTTGTTATTGGTCGGTTTTGTCTCATTTACATTATTTTGATTTTGTTATTTATATTTATATAATCATTAAACTTTTACAACCATATTGTAATTATGATTACATAAAGAAAAGAAAACCAAAAAGCTAACAATATATTTTGTAACTACAAATTAGTTTATATAAATTCTCTAGTGTTATTAATCGAACAATATCATCGATTCTGAGGAAGGTAAAAACTAATTGCCGATACGTTAATAAATAGCTAGAATTTAATTATATAAGCAGCCTTATTTACAAACAAATCTACTTACAATTCTAAGAAGGCTAAAGAAAAACCATCACATATACAGTAATTATTAATGTGAAGTAAATACAGCGTTACTATAAAAGAAATAGACACCTTTGGTATTGTATAAAACAAAAGTTATTTATGATATCGACATGCATTTTGCACTGTCATGTTGAGGAATTGTAGAAGTTTCGATAGTACAGTTGGTAGTACTGCGCAAGCATAATAGCTGCGATGGCTGCAAACTCTACTGAGAAAGTATATTGCGTGCTTGAATTTGCCAAAACGAACTCCGTAACTGTTGTCCAACGACATTTTCGAACACGTTTTGGAAAACCACCACCTACTAGACAGTCGATCTACGATTGGTACAATAAATTTTAAACGACAGGGTGTTTATGTAAAGGCAAAAGTCCGGGAAGACCTCGTGTGTCAGAAGAAACAGTGGAACGTGTTCGTGCTGTTGACTAACGAATTCCACAAAAGTCAACAACACGTGCAAGTTTGGAACTACAAATTCCGCAACCAACTGTGTGGAAAATTTTACGTAAATGAGTAAAACTGACGCCTTACAGATTGCAGTTGGTACAGCATCTACGTGAAGATGACAAGCTTAAACGTCAAGATTTCTGCAATGAAATGCTGCAACGTAATGAAGATGAGTTTTGCGAGCGGATAATTTTCGGTGACGAGTCAACGTTCCACATAAGTGGCAAGGTGAATAAACACAACGTCCGAATATGGCGGACTGAACCTCCGAGAGTGTTGGTGGAGCATTTGCGTGGTTCTCCAAAAGTGAATGTGTTCTGTGCTGTATCTCGCACAAAGGTGTATGGTCCTTTCTTTTTTGAAGAAAACACAGTAACGAGAGCTACATATTATCAAATGTTGATAAATTGTTTGATACCATCCAACTGCATGAGGACGGGGGGAACTTTATCTTCCAACAGGATGGAGCACCTCCTCACTGGCACCGTGTCGTTAGAAATTATCTGGACGAAACACTTCAATAGCGCTGGATAGGCCTCGTACGGTGGCCACCAAGGAGCCCCGATCTTACACCGTGCGATTTTTTTCTATGGAGATTTGTGAAAGGCCTGGTTTACGTCCCTCCGCTTCCTAATGATTTAGATGAGTTAAAACAACACATCACGAGAGCTGTGGAAAGTGTCGATGTAGATATGTTACACCGGGTTTGGAATGAACTAGATTATCGCCTTGATGTGTGCCGTGTGACAGAAGGAGCCCATATTAACCACCTATGAGTTCCCAAAGTAAAAAAGTTTAAGAATCACTTTATAAAATAGTTTAAACGAATTTATAATAATGTTATTAGTTTTGGATTAATTGATTGGATTGAAAGTGTCTATTTCTTTTGTAGTAACACTGTATAGCCTATTAGATTTGTATAATGTGTATAAGTTTTTATTTGTTGTTGTGGGAGCCATCGTGGAGTCTCCAGAAACAGTGGTCAAAAAATGCAATAATATACAGGGGGTTCAATTTAAAAAAAAACAACTTTGAGAACATCCTATGTAATATAAATATGATTTTAAAAAGTAATAATAGACTCCCATATATCCTAAAAGTGAAACTTGTTGAAAGTCGCGTATTTTGGCCAAAATATTCCGTGCTGTATAGCGCGAATAACCTTCTGTATAGAAGAAAATAGCCTCACAAAGTATGGTATAAAAATGCATTAAATAGTTTTATATGTTGAATCAACAGTAAAATGTTTACAATTTTTACAATGTTAATTCAACTGACATACTGACAATGTGGAACAATTAACTGAATCGTTTTTGTCTCTTCAGTCAATATAGTAAATTCGTCTAAATAATAAAAATAAAATATATCTTCTGCATTTCAGACTTGTGAAAATTTTAATCAAATACTGATTGTTGGTAACTGAGAAATAAAGAGTAGTTTTATGGGCACGCATGCAAATGAGTAACTAACGATTTTCATTATAACAGTTTCCTCTTGAATAAATATTCACCAACTCATTTAATTTTCTTTAAATTAGAATAAAATCCCAGATTGATTGTTACGGTACGCCACTGTACTAGACTAGGTAAAAGTACCCGGCCGTAAAATACACACATACACACACAAAGTGAGTGAGAAGTGCCTGTGTAAAAGTTTGTCAGGTAGAACAGTACGTACCTAGATCCGAAAACAACCACCACCCCATGTCAAGGAGCAACCCCTTAACAGCCGCATCCTCAAACGGGCCATTGTGATGGGACCGCGGGAAAGTTCAGACCGCGCGCAGTGTAGACATCTAAAACTCGCATAGTTCCACCGCTATTAAACAACAACTATATCGGTGTATGCGTCCTATATAATTCCGAGTCTAGTTTGCCTAGTTTTTTCGGAGTCTTTTGTTTAGCGTGCTCCCATACGGGCCCGTACGCAATTGCATCGCTAACGATTTTCTTACTGTAGTGCTAGAACAAAAAAAAAAAAGCAGCAGAAACTGTACAATGAATTTTTCAACAGAAGAGTCCTGTACGAAAATCCTAGATGATAGTAACTACCACTGATGGTGTTTCTGCTGTATTTATAATATATTATCATGAAATGACATAATTTAATAATGTATAAGTCATTTAAACAAATGATACAATTTTTATTATTAATAAAAAAACCGATTAAAAAAACACTTACATGTAGATCTCGACAACTGTCTTGTTACGGGTTAGCTGCAGTCTTTTTGATTTTGGCGAAAGACGATTCGACTATCACCAAGCACAATGGACTACGGACACTTAAAGTCTTGAAATTCAATCAAAATACTTTAAAAACCAGTCAAACACTGCAAAATTGTAAATCATACAAAATCTTTATAAATCAGCTGTAAAACCAAGTTTCTCACAGTAATATGAAACTAGGAATATCAAAAAGTCCAGATTCAAACCGCCAGCATTAATTTATATTACTATGTAAGCCAACAGTAGAGAAAAACGTAGAGTCTAACTATCAAATTCTAATACTGCAGAGTTATTATATATTTTATTGTATTTGTATTCTTAGCCGTGTATACTATTTAAATTAATTTATTTTTTCTTTGGTTGTAGCGGCTTAATATAATAATAAAGTAAAATAAAAAATTCTTTTTACATTTCGACAAATATATTTCTCTTATTCATAAATAATATTCAAAGTCATAATAGGAATGAGGCCGAAATTGATATAGTAAAATTTTGAAGATTAAATATTAAAAAGTTGAAGACATTAGCTGTGTTCGCAAAGGAATCACAAACTAGTCAGACGCGATTCAATTGGCTCGAAGAAATTCGAAACAGTTTTCTGACTGATTTCACGATATATGATTGGCTCTGACTAGTTTGTGATTCCTCTGCCAACACAGCCATTGTTTTAGTAGATAGAAATGATTACTTGTATGTAATATGTTAGATTTTAAATTACTATGTTTGTTTTCGTTGTTTACATGGTGTATAAATATAGAAGCATATTTATTCTTACAACAGTCCTAAATGTAATAGTATAAATCTTCCGAAAACTAATACCTCTCTCTGGAAAAATTCTCTGTACTTCATGGGCTTCTCTTTTTTCAATAAATTACCTTCGTTTATATTAAGTTCTCCTAATTTAGCTACATTTCGATGCAAATTGAAGATGATATTACTAAAACAACCTTTTTATTCATTCGACGAATTTAGTTAGTAATCATAAATTTTGACCTGTCTCCTCATAGTGAACGTGTTTATTGTTTTATTTTTGTTTATTATATTTTTTTTATATGTTTATGTAAGGTCAGACAACATGCACTAATTTATTGCCAATAAATCTATCTATCTATACAAAAGATTGAATTTCGATAATTGACTTGACTGTAGATCACAAGAGTATTTTTCAAGCCAAACGAATTTGAATTAAACAGCCTACAATGGATGTGTTAGATATGAAGGGTTTACTGTAATAACGTGATATGCTACAAATCAGAAAAAAAGTTTTGAAGTTTTAGAAAAATGCATAAAATTGAAGGATTTTTTGCGAAGCTTATCATGTTTTTACAATAAGGTTTTCATATCGGAAAGTACCTTATTACATAAAAAAATTATGCCGACTAGAAATTATTTGAAATATTCAAAATTTAACACTTAATCTAAAATAGTAATAGAACATCTATCGGATTTGAAGTGTGAACATTTTTAATTTAGGAACATTTTCATTTTGTCTAATCTTATAGAGTAAAATCACGAACACCTGAAGATGGCACCATAAGCCGAAACATGTTAACTTTAAAAAATTTAAATATCACAAACGGATGGAAAGGAATGTACTTTTTCAATTATGCCTTAAACTTGATCCCACTCAATAGGACAAAATTAATACCTATACTTTTTTTTCCTTATTGGCAAAATATTTTCTAGAACCGTTTGATATACAGGATATTCCACGTAAGTGGTTCATTAAAAGTTAATGATGTTTTATTATTACCTATATTTGAGATTTTGGCACAGTTATCGGGTCGATTGGAACTATAAATGCGAAATACTTTAACCAAAATATCACTTCCGGTTGACAGGAAATGGACGTCAATTTTGTTATTTTAAATAGAATGATCTAATTTTTTTATACATTTTTGGATTCTACGACCATAAATACGTCTGATTTCATTAGATATTCCTATATTATATCATATCCAAAAATGAATAAAAAATTATATCATTCTATTTAAAATAACATAATTGACATCTATTTTCAGTCAACCGGAAGTGATATATTTGTTAAAGTATTTTACATTTATAGTTCCAATCAAACAGATAATGGTGCTAAAATCTTAAATATAAGTAAATAAACTCGTTCTTTCGTTCATGCAGCAATTTAACATACGATGACTAGTTTCGGCTTTTAACAGCCATCTTCAGATCACTGGAAATGCAAATTGATCAATTGATTAATACAAATAATCGTGTTAAAATTTAAATATGTGATGAAATTAAAACTAGTAGATGTAACAGTATAAGTTAACAATAACAAATGACAATTTTAAAAAAATAATATTATGCATTAAAAGTTTACTTACACGTCAACAGGTAAAATTGTCAATCATTAAGTTACAAACATGACAGTAAATTACGTAGACATAAACATTTTTATAATAATAAATTGAATATAAATACACATTAGAAGATAAGAATAACTATTTCAAAAGTGAAAAATACAATTGGTTTTAAATTATGGAATTCCACAATTTAAAATCAATTGCCGAAACTAGTCATCATATATTAAATTGCTGTATGAACGAAAGAACGTGTTTATCTACTCTTATTTAACCTCTCAATTTAAATCGTTCATCGGATAGCTAGAATATAATATAATTTTAATGAACCGTTTACGTGGAATACCTGTATACATTAAATATGTACATTGAAATACAAAATGTATGTCTCCCTAAAATTTTTTCGTGAACGAATAATATATCTAATTTAAACGTAAACATATTTGAGGCAGCACTCTACGAAAACTTGAGCACTTAATGAAACAAGGACCACATTCTAAGCAAACACAAGGAAACATTATATTCGTAAAATAGAAAGAAATAATATTTTAGGGAGACATGAGTTTTGAACTTGACTGTACATACAAAAGCATAGATGCAACGAAAATCGATTGAACATGTTCACTTGTACACTAGCACAAAATTTATTTCAATTAAAATTATTCCTTCATAACTTGTTTAAATAATGATTTATTTGGCGAAGAAGTCTTTAGAATAATCTTTTATTCAAATAGTTTTCAACCATTCTATTCAAATATAGTTTAATGAGAGAAATAATTCGGAGATGTAGCAGAAAAAATAACTAACTCAGCTACTTAACTAAAGAATTTAGCAAAATTGACGACGAAATCGTTTACATTGCAGATACCTAACAAATTTTGATCGAATCTGTCTTAAACGAACTTTTCTGTTTGCCTCATAAACAAAAATAAATAATAGATACCTAAACTAGTTTGCAGTCAACAAAATGTTTTTATTAAATTTCGCAGAATAAAATTCGAGTGGCAGTAGAAAGCTTTTTGTAGGAAGCAGTATTTGAAGTTTGTATTGTTTATAACATTTTTTTTTCCCGAAAAGCAGTGGAATTCAAAGCACAAACATTCTTCTATGTAAATATTAAGTAAAATGTTTGACACATTTGAAAAAAAAAGTTACAGTATTGACGGTTAAGAAAGATTACAATCAAAGCAGAAAGCTTTTTACCTTATTAGCAATATGCAAATTCTTCCGAAAAATCTTATTTGTCATGTAACACATTCTTCACTCCCGAATCATTACTTTTTAGAATAATTATTTTGAATAGCTCAGCTTCATTCTTGGTATTTGATTATTCATAAATCTGCAGCTGTGACTTATATAAGTAGGTTTTGCCACAATGAATAAATTTTAAATGTATGTTTCAATACAGCAGTGTTGGCTTGCAAAATACATAATATTATAATGATCTTCCATCACTATTCAGTATGCAGTCATTCGTTTTGTACGGTTTGGGGTCATTGCCCTTTTTTGTTAGCAAAACTCGAGTTTTAAGCTCATTATCCCTCATTTTGGTTGGGGTACCAGGAATTCGTGTACAGGTTTTCCGATTATGTTGTTCAAAGTCATGTATAGTAACTTAAAAAAATTGACCACTAAGAACCAGGTAATTTGGTACGTAAGGCTTTTGAAAAATAAAAATTATCGATTCCAGGAAATACCTAGATAATGTGTTTCCAATATCGTATAAAGCAAACGAAAGTTTGAAGAACATAATCTGGAAAAGAATACCAGGAACGAATCCTATCGTGCCCCTGACCTTTTGGAAAGAATATGCTTTTAACAAAAAAAAATATTTATATTATTATTATTGTCGCGAAAATAAATAAAAAATAAAAAATTGTTTTTCCTCAAAAGTGACGTTTCATTCCAAACAAATTCATAAAACTTGATCCTATTTTAAATTCTATTTCTTGCAATTACATCAAGAGATTTTAAATATCTAAGCCTTGCAGGTTATCTTGATATTTAGATAAAAATTGAACCACATAATTGTGGAGAATTATACCAAGAATTATTGAATCTAATGCTACTTTACGCTTCAATTTAAGTTTATTTCAGTTGCAAGCTGTTACAGCAAACTGAATTCAACATTTTTATAACCAGTTGTATCTCATTTGAGCTTTTGACAGTTATATAATTTTTAATTTGTATACACGGAAAAAAAAATTGTTTTCAAAAAACCAACAATTGTAGAACAGTCAACTACAATTTGTCGTGGGAATACGACTGGCTACAACTTATCTAGATTTCTATCACAAGATTGTACTTAACGGATTGTATTTCTATTAAATACAATATTGTTGTAAAAATTACTGAAAAATCTATTCCAAGCGTTGACACAATAGTGTGTACATTTTAGTTACAGATATTGTACGAAAAATCACCTTATTAGGAAGTAAGATTTAATATAATTTTCTTACTATTTACTACACTTCTGTGCGAAAACATACAACAGTATTGTTTTAGATAACACTACAATTTTATAGTAAAAAGTACTAGGAGTTCTATCAATAATAACGCATTTAAATGCAAAATTTTATTCATATATGAATAAATAATATAATATTAAAATATAACAGTGTGATAAACATATGACATGTAAATATATTTTTATACATTATGCGAAAAACACACCCTTTAGCAATCAGCAAATCAGCAATAACTCGTGGTATGATGTGCACGCGCATATGACATGACTCTGATTTGGTGACTTAAACTGTGTTTACTTATAGAGTTCAGAAGATACCTATACAATTGAAAAGTATTCCTTCAACTTGGCCTCGATTAGTTTTCGAACACCCAATACAAGATAAGCTCCTTAATGTCATCTGAAGTTAAGTTCTTGAAGCATGCTTCATTTACTTCGTTATCTAAAACAAAAATGAGTTAAAATTAGATAACACGAATGTGTTCTCTATCATAAGCAATTGGAAATAGCGTAGAAATTATACACTTAGTTGTTCTAAAGAAGTATTGTTAGTAAAATTTGAACTATCACCCACTATAAGTTATACACCCAGCAAGATACAGCCACTAGTAGAAATATTTACTTATTGTTGGATTAAATTAAATTTATATCGTTTTCAGTTAAGACAAATATGTTTACATATATTGCCGATATATGTGCCTACTTATGCCATGCTATAATATTAAACTTTCAATTTGTCTTACCTTTAAACACATCCAGTAGTTTTTCCAGGTTCCACTGTTACATTTTGATTACAACAAACTCCTCCATCGCTCCGAAATTAGGTATATCTAATAGGTGCATAAACCACGTCAACAGCTCAAAATGCTCAAATGGCCGTGTAAACTATGATATAAACTGACTATCCTAACTATGAAAATTTGATGGCGCTATACTCAAATAACGCCCTCTGACGACTGCAGTATCTCATTGTCAGCTTTTGCCATTCTAATTCGCCATTGGTGTTTTTGAATTAGACCACTTATTTAGAAACAAAAATATCGAAAAAATAGGAAGTTTTGCGTCAAAAATTGCCACAGTCGTGTCGTGTACGTCCCGACACAAACATTGTTGAAAAAAATGTCACAGTTGTGTGAAACTATACAACAAAAGTTTAACCACAATTTTAAAGTATTATTTGCGAAAACAACATGTAATAATTAACAAAAATCTCTGATAAGACTACATAATTATGCTAATTACTGCCACAATATTTTCTCTACAATATTGTTGTATATTTTTCCAAGAGATTTTTTTCCGTGTAATTTCTCTAATTATTTAGTTATTTGGCTTGATATAGTTTCAATAATAATAAAAAATGGAATACTTCAATGTCAGAATTGTCAGATTATTAAGCACACACTTTAAACTACATTAAAATATAAGTATCGAGTCGTTTCATATCAACTGGGTAGATCTCCTAATATACAGACACGTATCTTTAATCTTTCCAGGTTCCGAAGGAGGAAGTGCAAGTCAGGGTTGTTCGGAGGCGAGTTTCGGCTTACGGAGAGGTAAATGTAAATGGTTCAACGTTGCCAAGGGATGGGGTTTTATAACGCCCGATGACGGCGGGCAAGACGTTTTTGTGCATCAGGTAAGAGGAACACAGGGCAATTCTTCAACACGAATGTGTTGTTGTTGCCGTTCACGGAGATGAGAGAATACTTGGAACGAGGCAATAAAATCTGACGGGTGGTTGGGATTTCGGATTCCTTTCTGCGGTACATGGGGTTGTGTTTTAGGTACGGCATGTTCTATTGCTCGAATGAAAGTTTCATTTAACGAACTTTGAGAATACGCTCGATATTATTATTGCCTAAATTTGTAAATTGTTGATGACGAAAATAAAATTTGGAAATTAAGAGAAAGTTTAAACTAAATAAATATACATTAGGCATTGATTTTACTAAAATATTGTCTTTGATCAGGTTTCCTGCAATTTGTGGATCATAAAAAATAAAATATCCGTCAACCGTTCTTTTCTTGACCATGTATATATATTTTAATGATACCTTTTTAGACCTCTAACTCATTAAAAATGATAACAAAATTTTAACTAAATGGTATACTAAACCAACATGGTCTGGGCGTTATCTAAATTTCAAGTCTTCACAACATTTATCTCAAAAAGTTAGTGTTATTATTAGTTTAGCTGACAGTGTAATAACATTAACAAGTCCAGTTTTTCAATCAAATACTATTAATAAAGCAATAAATTCTAGAACAAAATAATTATCCAAATTCTCTTATAAATAAAATATTCAAACAAAGAATTTCTCTTTTTTATAATAAATCAACAAAAAATATAAATAATGGTCAAACAATTACAAGATTTATAAAAATTCCTTATGTTAAACATTTATCCGAAAAAATAAATCAAATTTTTAAACTATATAATTACAAAATTGCCTATCAAAACACAAACAAACTGCAAAATCAAATCTATTCAAAATTAAAATCAAAAATTGAAAAAAGTAAAACATCACACATAGTTTGTAAAATACACTATTAAAATTGTAATGGCGTATATATTGGTGAAACTATGCAATATTTGGAAAATAGAATAAAAGGACACAAATATAATAAAAATCTTACAGCCTTAAAAAAAAAACATGGAATAACTCAAAATCATACCTTTGATTTCAACAATATAACAGAAAGAACAAAATTTAAAAACACGTAATATACTTGAAATAATTCAAATTTATAAACATAAAAACGTAGTTAATGATAAAACCGACATACAATATTTCACCAAACTATATAACTGATTTTTTTTAAATTTTTTTATTGTATTTTTATTTTATTTCATTCTGGGAAATTAACAGGGCAAAGCCCCAAAGTATTTCCCCTGCCAATATACAATAAGGTAAAAATAAAAATGCAAATGAACAGCAGTGCAATAAAAATTTTATAGCTAAGCACAATATATCTTTAAAGATCTATTTAATTACAAAATTCAAAAACGAATAATCAAAACATGCTATATTAAAACGCAATCTTTAAATAAAACATAATGATGTATTTAAAATCTTAGTAAACAAAACAGTTTGTCATTTATTAAACAAAAAAAAAATATTTATAATTTACACTATTTACATTTTATATTTTTTTATACTTGAAAAAGCTTTGAAAATGAGGCGAAACGTAGTTATTAATGTTCATTTTCATATTTACCACCTAAAATAACCAAGAAAAAGAAGAAATTAAAAAACTCTTATTTTAAAAGACTCTTTTTAGAGATGTATTATATCAATATTAATAAGAACAGCATTAATTTCCAGAGCGATATCAATAATTAGAGCAATATTTAGTCATATCTATTTGAAATTGATAGAAATCTTCATAAAAATAGTGTTTCTAACTTGCATTCTTACTTCCGATCATCCTGTACATGGTTGTGTTTACCAACTGCACCACATAACCTCTCCTGTTTTTCGCGCCTTCGTCGTTGTGCTCACGCTGTCATGGCCTCCTCCCGTACTTTGTTTTGTTATTTTTAATTTTTAAATTTAAATTTTAAATGGTGACTGTTTAACATGTTGTATTGTTTGTTCATCTTGTTTTATGTTATCTATCTCCAACGTCGCTCTCACTGTAAGTTCTTTCTCGCTTACTTTTATAATATTTACATATTAATTGGTTGTAATCTCTTTTTAGTTTGATTTTCTGAGGAAGCAATAAACTAATTGCGAAAGTTTAGAATTGAAAAATTGAGTATTGATTCAAACTTCGACTGGCATACTCATTAAACCTTATTTTGTGAATCTAAACTAATTTACGTTTCATTAAACTTAACCCATGCGTTTCCATTTGATCACGATAAACGCTTAAAGGTAAAAAAAAAAACGTTTAAAGTGTTCTTTCCCATCATAAAAACACCCTGTACAAAATTCACAAGTTTACTGAAAAAAAAATGGCGACATTAAAACTCTAAAGCATTAATTCATTACTAAACGATTTCTTATGTAGAAGACACATACTAGATGACGCAATATGTTACTTTTTGTTTAGTCTGGAAATATCCCGTTTAGCTATAATTTATTAATCTTTTATTTAGGAGAGTGAACAATCTTTTTAAAATAAAAAATATTGGAAAGTTATATCTTTGGTTGGTATCTTTTTAATACATATTTTGATTTTTTTGTGAAATAATAAAACATACCTACACATGCGCACTGTGAGTATGTTACTACTACTACAAAGTCAATAAATTCGAATAACATAATACATAATACGAAAATTAATGCATTTCAGTATTTTATAGTAGCTAGTCATAGTTATTTTGCAAGTTCAAAGCTCCACAAATGGTTCTAAGGCTACTTATCAATAAAAGGCGAATACTTCCTATTTTGATTTATGATTGCCTGGAGTAAAATTTTAGTAGTATGCCTAAGTTCATAAGATAACATAATGACATAACTTGACATTCCCAATTAAGTAAGAGTAAAGCTCTGCTATACCGGGTGCTCATGAGGTTCCATTAAAAGTCACCTTTTATGTAAAAACTGAGAGAATACCATGTTACGTCCTAGTAGGCGTATAAAACAACAAACTGGAACATTTAAAATTTCTTGGTGCTATGTTAATGGTTAGGAATCTATCTAGCGTATATTTACTGCATTCTAAATAGAAGAATGAATTTTCGGAGGAAACGAAAACTTACATATTATATATTTTTAAACTCGTTAAAAATTTAAAAATTACGTAGAATCAGAATAAGCCAAAATATACAGAGTGTTCCATTTAAAATTTTAAATATGACCATGTTCCTGGTAAAACCGGAAGTAACAGAAAGTAATAAGATAATAGTAATAAATAAATAAAAAAGTTACGAACAGTGACCTATGGATTGGGAAACCCGATTTGTATATCGGGTTTTATATCCAAGCGATCAAAAAAATATATCAAATATTAACCGCGTTTAAAATATCTGCAATTATTTTTAGCAACTTCAACGTATGCTTCAACGTTGAAGTTTTGTAATTCATTGTACATACATTGTATGTTTGAGTTATTAGAATAATTGCGGGAAATGTGAATTTGATTATTAGGGACAACTGTTTTACACTCGTAGTTTTCATTGTATGGATAATTTTTTTATTACCACGCGGGGGTGTTTGCAATTGATTGCCAAATAGGTATTTTCTTCCGAATTACCTTCGCTGATTTAATGATAAATAAACATTTACAGTAAAACAAAAAATCTTCGACTTTCTAAGCCATTTTATTTGAAGCACGTTAAATTTTGTAACGAAAAACAAAAAAATAAACAAAACAAATCTGAAAAAAAACAAAAACCTTATTATTCAATCAACATAAAAGCAATATAAAACGTTATCGCAATAGATGACAAAATTGGTTATATTCGAGAAAAATATGCCTCAAACTTGACATCCACAGCAGCTTGCAACCGCTTATAAGTTTCAAACTTGTAAAAGCAATATCACCACTGAGATAGCATCCTACACTAGGCTAAGCACTAATTATTTTTTGCTAAACTTTATGTATTTTTTTTAAAAGAACAAAATAAAAGTGCATTTAAAAAACATTAAAACATTACTTGTTTTATTGTACATTGCATTATTCCAGCTAGTTCCGTCCAACAGAGAGAAATTATGTCGCCATGTAGAATTACGTTTCATTAATAAATAAATTTATTTCGTATTTTAAAATAATTTAAAGATAAAATGTAATTAGTTAGTGTAATTGCACCTTTACTAACAATTATGGCAGTATATTGAAGAAATAAATACTTTCAACATTATGATTTCAATGGCTGCGTGCCTATATATATAATATAACTACAGATACATATAAATTAAATAAAACACTAAACTACCTATACTTTCAAAATGGCCTATAAGCAAAAAGTCACATTTTTTATATTTCTCACCCTTCAACATAATAAATTTGTTTCTTTATTATTTTTATATTATTTACATTTTTTACGTTATACAAGGTTCCGCTGTCAATTTAGATAGGTAACTAAAGATGTAGTAGCTGACATTTTGACATATATGTCATATCATTTCTAGTATTGTTTCCCAAGTAATTTCATATTCATTTATTCAGACGTTATAACAATACTTCCTTTCAGCCGTGCAGCTCGGTCAGTTCAGCCAATTTTCCTACAATAAAACCTCAATAAAGTTCAAATTAAATATGTAAATAACATTTATTGTAAGTCACATATCAAAACGCGAAACGATATGCGAAAACTCCCCCAAAACGTAACAAGTTGCCCAGGAATTTTATGGCAAAACTGTATTATATATTATACAATATAAGGGAGAACGTGATATAATAGTCAATAATAATCACGTGCAATACAATACACCCGTCCATCCACGCATCCACATACTTGTTACATGTTTGCGGCCCGAAATATGTGCGTATACCTGTTTTGGTTGTTAAAAAACGGGAAAAAATCGGGGTGGCTGTCGTAGCTGACATAATCGCGAGCCCTATCCCGTTAAGTACCTGTCTATTGTGTGTATTGCTTGCACGGGTAACCTTTCATTGACCCCGAGTGCGTAGAAAAAAACTAATTTTGAATGCAGTACCTCTTGACGGGTAGTTTTTGGACCGGTACTTCGGCTATTGTGGTAATTATTACTATTATTGCCCAAAAAGGTAATATTGGAATTTGATTGGTGTTACGTATTGCTGTGTACTGATTGAATTTGAAAATGCAAGCACAAAGCTTCTATTCACCCAACCCAAGGTGGTTAATAATTAAAAACGAATCAGCAAATTAGAAAACGGAAAAATTTAACTCTATAAACTAAAATATCTTCCCGAACAAAGATAATAAATGATCTTATATCTATAATGTGCACACATCAATATAATAACAATTATTATTATGCGAATTCCTTGATGGACAAGAATAAAAGACAATTAATCAATTCTCTATATCAAATGAATAAACAAAATGGCAGCCAAGATTTAAAAATAAATGTACTGACGCTAACGTCTACCAAGGAACTGCGTGACAAATTCTACAGCTGCGTACGACGCAGTCGTACAATTCACCTACAAAAATTAAAAGACTAGGCGTTGAATCAAACTAGCGAACGCTAGACAACTAATTGAATAGAATTAATTTAAAAAACTTAAGACTAAATTAAATAAATTATACAATTAACTCTTTAACTAAAATTTATACAGAAATAAATATTATTATGAAAATTTCTCGATACAAACATTTAGCAGTTTTAAGCAAATCAAATATGCAACACAAAACACACTCGCGGTAAATGAGTTGCCACAGCAGTATGTTAGGTTATCTCTATAGAAATTAGAAAAGATTACAGTTGAGTGAAAATTTTGTAAAACAATAAAAATAACTTCAGAATTCATTACTATGATTTATTAAAAGCTTCGTAATTCTTCCTATTTTTGTCCATTTATGTACATGCTCTGTATAACTTTTATTTTCAATCTTATTTCTATTATTTGTTTTAATTAGACACTTTTCTGCTGTATATTTTTTTTTTCTCCTCATACTTATTGAACTATTAAAGTTCATTTTGATGAGTTATAAAATTTCTTACTTACAATTAATTCCTGCTTCAACTAATTAATTTTTGTTACATAAAATATATGTTTACACATACAGAGTAAGTTTTTTTTTTTCATTATTGGAATAGTGATTAACCTTAAGAGATACGCATTGGGTTAAATGGAGAAATATTTGCATCTTTGTAAGGCTTTATAGACCAGATACGCTTTTTGTCCATTTAAGAAAATGCTTGGTTTACTAGATATTCGGAAAAAATAGAAATTTCCCAAAACCTTTTCAGTGTTGCAACTCTTTTATTTGTAAACATAGAAAAAAAAATGAACATCGTTCTTAGGGAATTTAATGTCAAACAACGACATTTTTATTTTTTAATTTTGCTTAGCATTGTTGAGTTAGGAAGCAAAGTACAACTTTTCATCATAGTTGGCTATGGGTCGTAACACTGATTTTAATAAATAACAGTACAATAATTGAAGTAGCTACATTTTAAAATCTAACAAAACAAACAACTTAATACTTTTCTGTCTTTTTCAAATATACTATATTTAGCTCAGGGATTTTATATAATACTAAGCGAAAACTTTATTAAAAGTTACAACTCTAAATGATTGCATATCATGAAATAATTCCAAAACATATACAGAAGAAGTAGTTTTAAAATGAATATTGACATAAGTTTTATATCACTTTCTTATTGCTCTGTTTCTTTGTAAGGGCGATTTTATACAAATTATCTGTTCTTTCAATTCTTAAAATTTCTTAAAATTCCTTCTTTGAGACACAATTACAAATTTACATTTTATTATAAATACATAAGTGTTACATATTTCATGTCATAGAATTTATATGTACTTATAAAATACCAGGAATCTTATTCTCTTTTACCTCGTAATCGTAAATACTATTCAATAACAAGAAGCAATACAACGCAGTATTTAAAGATACATAATTATCTTACGTACCGCACCGCAGATATTAAAGGGGCCATCTTTTGTTTACTAGGGTATAAGTTTACAGTTGACTAATTTTCTATTCTATATATAGTCTGTCCCCGGATAGACTTAACAAGAGCGAAAAAATATTTGTAACAACGCAAAAATTTCATTCTTTATAACATTCTTTGCTTGTCTCAAATCCACCAACTCTGCAGGAAAAATCTAAATACTCTTTTTAGCAGCGCGAAAATTACAAAAACGCAAAAATTTCAGCAAAAGGCTTCTAAATTTCATGTTTTTGGTTAAATCAGATTATCTTGTTATCGTCCATGATAACATGATAACCTAATAAGTAAATCAAGTTAACTGTCAATTCGAAAATTTCAACAGAATATTCCTAATGTTCACGTGCGCGTTAATGCTTTACGAAATTTGGTATAAAAATGTGAAAGAAGCGGTAGCGTGCATCAACAAAGGAGAAAGGATACACAATGAAGAAGATACTGCAACAATATTGGCTCTAGATTCTGTAGAAACAAATCCAAAATTATCCTTACGAAAAAGGTACAAATCTATTTTTGTACATGAGTTAAGAAATGGTGCTTTGCGTTTAGACTTTTGCTTATGGGTAATAGAAAATCAGTCCATAAATCGGAATTCGGAAAAATAATGTTTTTTTTTTCTCGGATGAATAGATATTTATAACCAATGGGAAAGTTGCAAGGAAAAACTGTAGATTTTGACCGAGAGAAAATCCTAACTTCAAAATTGCAGCTAGATGTCAGTATTACAAAAAGGTTAACGTGTGTTATGGTGTTGTGTATGGAAAAATCATCGGTCCGTATTTTTTGATGAAAATGTGAATCTACATACTGCTGTGTACTGAATGTACTAAACAAAATGCAAAATGAATATTAAAAATGAAAAATTAAATTAGCTAGCTCAACGGATAAAAATTTTAAAGGGCGCAAAAGAACAATTAAACTCGGTTGATATTGAAATAATAACAAGGTAAATTCGTATTATTATATATTATTTCAATATCAACATACATTACACCAATCCCCTGGGACACTATAGATTAATTAATCTCAGGGTTAACCTCGCGAATTAAAACCAAATCTAATCACGAAAAGTAAAAGTGGGTGAAAGAAATCTGACTTTCTTGAATACCCCAAAAAAATTGAAAAAGTTTAATTAAAAATAAAAGAACAGAATTTTGAATGACGTTAAATCACAATTAACAATTTATTTATATATAAAAAAAAAACAAGTTAATTATAATTTGCAGAAAAAAAAACCGTTAACATAGGGTTCTGGTCGAAATCAAAAACTGCTAGAGATTCTAAATTACAATAGGACAATGCTAAATCCTATATCAAAGCAAAAACAAATTTGTTCAAGAAGATAATCCTTTTTATATCAAATCAATCCACGTGGTTTCAAAATTAAAACAAACTAAATTAAACGTGGATAATTCAAGTAAATTTACAAAAGAAAAACTTAAATACAAGCACAATGCTTCTATTCACCCAACCCGAGGTGATTAATAAAAAAATTAACTCTTTAAACTAAAATATCTTCCCGAACAAAAATAATAAATGATCTTATATCTAAAATGTGTACACAACAATATAATAACAATTATTATTATGCGAGTTCCTTGATGGACAGAATAAAATTCAATTTAAACGAAACATATCTTTAAATCAAAAGTATTAACAAAATGGCAGCAATGAATTCAAAAACACATGTACTTACGCTAGCGTCTAGCAAGGAATTGGCTCATACAATTCACCAGACGTTTTTGTACACAGCTGCAACGCAACGCACAAAATCTATACACCAACATCCAAAAGAATAAACAAAGAATCAAACTAGCGAGACAATTTAATAAATGAATTTAATTTAAAACAACTGAACACATAAATAAATAAATCAAACAAACAATTAATCTTATACAAAACTAAACATTAATATGAGAGAAGATTTGGTCGAAACATTGACAAAGGCTGATCGGAGTAAACACGACAACATCTGAACTTGCGAAAACCGGGGCGCCAGTCCACAGCAATACGTCTTGGAGTTGCTTCAAAATGTTTTGTTAACAATAGTAATTTATTATCAGTATTATTATTCTGAACGAAAACGAAATCTGTAGGCTGTGTCAGTAACTTTAACCCTGTATTTGACTTACAATTAATGGTAAGATTATGTGAACTCGTTGTTTTCGTAATAAGATTTAAGTCAGAAGTTAAGGGACAGAACACAACAAGAAATACCAATAGATTGATTACACTTTTACATGCAATTAAATTGTGTTAATATTTTTAAATATAGGGTTCGAAATCGTAAAACTTATTATTATATTATGATAATATAGTGTTAATTGCCTTCTGGGTGTTCCCATTAGATCTGTCATTAATCTGATAAATTACTTATTGAAGATCGCATTTCTATGTTCTTCTAATACAATTATATAAGTATGTTTCACTTTAACACTGCTCTCATTAATTACATAACCGTATCGTCTTCCTATACAGTTTCTCCGTCGATTCCTTTCAGAGCGTCATCCAGATGACCGGATTCCGTTCTTAGGCGACGAGGAGGAGTGGAATTCGAGTGTCAAGTATCTGATAAGGGACTGGAGGCTACGAAAGTAACCGGACCGCAAAACACCGATTGCAGAGGCTCACACAGACGACCGGTATCGAAAAAGCGTTTTCAGGAAAATCAGGTAACCATTATATAATACATATATACTCAAACGTCATATAATTCAAATACTGCATATACAGTGTATAGATATAGTAGGTACAGGCGTTGACTAACCCTCTTATGCTAGTGAATTTTGCGCACACTGAGAAAAAAATATTTTCCGCAAAGGAATACATTTGTTTAAAAAATATTGTTTCACACTAAGAAAGTTTATTTGAATTAAATACAATAATTAAAGCTTTCTTTGAAACGACTAAATTATTTCATTAAAAGAATATCTTTTATTAAAATAAATTACTTTGATACCAAAGAAATAATTGTTTGGATATAGATACCAATATAAATTCAGATAAATTGCCCAAACAAACTATTTCTTTAATAATAATAATAATAATAATAATAATAATAATAATATATAAATAAATAATAATAATAATATCTTTTATTGTCGTAGATTCAATATAGAATATGACAGTATCATACAAAATGTGATGTAATATATAAACGTAAAATTAAAATATATATATAACAAAAGACTTACAAATGACAAACAAACATTCAGGTGTATATAACGAAAAATTCATCCATGGTGTAGAAGCACTTTCGAGCAACAGCCGCCTAAGTTCAGATTTGAAAATGCTAACATTCCTCGAAAGTTGCAAATTCAAAGACAGTCTATTATATATATGTAAACCTAAATCACTTGGAGCCTTAGCGCCTACTTTATACTTTATATAGGAGATGAAATTTGTTTCTATTTCTGGTGTTAATATTATGTATATCCGAGTTCAAGGAAATTCATTTTTGTGTTTGTAAATATAGACGCATAATTCAAGGATGCATAAACAGGTAAGAGGTAAAATTTTGTATTCTCTAAACAATAATCTGCAAGAGTGCGCATCACGAACTCAGCCATTCTTCTAAGTATTCGTTTCTGAGAAATAAAAACTTCCTAGCAAGTGTAGAGTTGCTCCACAAGCAAGTGCCATAGCTCAGATGCGGCTCAACATGCCATAGTAGACAGCAAGTAGTTGATATTTTTCTAAATTATGTCTCAAATTCATAATCAAATAAGTTACAGAGCAAAGTTTCGAGATTAATTTGTTACAGTGAAGTTTCCAATTTAAGTTGTTATCAAAGTGAATACCCAAAAACTTACAGTCATCATTACTATTCAGGACATCAGCGCCAACAGACAATGACATAGGCTTAACATCATTTGCCAATTATGAAATTGCAGAATAGTCGTTTTGGCAGTATTAAAAGACAGATCGTGACAACTAAAAAAATTAATGGTATCAATTATTGGGTCTCTAGAAGCCTTCTCAGCATTATCCTTATTACTATTAACTATTAATGAAAAATCATCAGCGTAAGCAATATGTTGAATACTATCAGAACACAGATCAAAATCAGCAACATAAAGTAAAAAGAGTACAGGGCCCAATATGGAACCCTGAGAACCCCTATACGAACCCCTAACAGTTCTGAATTAATATTTACACGTACAATATTTCGTACAAAGGTAGTATGGTTACAGGCAAAGTCATTTTAGTTTTATACGGAAATTGTATTGTTTAAATTATCGGCTGTGATCACTTTTGATTCGACCCTTAAGGTAATATACCACCACATGTATTATTGGCCTTGAAGTTACCAATCAGAAAATAGAACTTGTTTCTGTTAATTTTTGTTTTTGGCATTATTTGGAAAACATGCACACTGAGAAAAAAGATTCTCATCCACGAAAAGATACATATGTACCTGTCTTTGAAAAAAAAATATTTCACATTAAGAAACTTATATTTGAATTAGATATAGTAACTTAAAATTGATGTTAGTGCTTTCTTTGAAGCGATCAAATTATATCTTTAAGATAATATCTTTTATTCAAATAAATTGGTTTAACAGCAAAAAAAAATATTTGTTTGATATATGATATCAAATATGATTCTTAACCAAATTATTTATTTCATACAAAGTCAGTAGAGTTACAGACAAAGTAGTAGTAAATTTACGTTAAAATTGTGTTACTTAAATCACACGTCATCATGTTCTAAACATATAAACTTTGTTCCAACATGTAATTCTCATATGGTTCTTGATCATGTGAACGAATCATATAATTCCAATCTTTTGTACGATTGGTTCACGTGATCAAAAACCGTACGCAAACTACGTGTTGGAACAGACCTATAATAATAAAGTTTTCTGACCTATAGTAGTAAATGCGTTAAATATATTCTACGAGTACAAAAATTGTAAAGATGGCAGTTCTCTTATTTTCTCCTGCACTAACTTTGTATATTCGATATAAGTTTTCTACATGACAGACATAGCTATCAAATATTTATTTATTACCGACCAGATATATCTTTCTTGGGAACTGTTATCAAAAAACCGTTTTGCCTTTGCATACGGTGGCCTTTGATTTTTGTAAATCAACCTCCGATGTGAAGAGGCAACGGGCAACTGAAGTGCAATGGTTTTGACTGTTCTTTTGGTCACTTTGTTAACACTTGTAATTTCATATTCACGGAAAACCTATGAGAACGGAACCATACCCCGGACAACAGATGGAATCTTTATATAATATGCTTAATGATTAATGAAATTATGGAGTTTGGTCAAATAAACAAATTATTAAACTAAAAATATCCAATATTATTAATTTCAAGTAATTCCGTTTACTTAAATTTTACTTTGCGACTGATTCTACCGATTATCGTCAAGTCAAAGCTATATCTTTTCATAAGAAGAATATCTCAGTAAATTACTTTGCTCCAAATAATTCTTTTCTTAGGACCTAATAAATATTTCTTTGCCACTGTTTAAATGAGTAATTTGTTTGGATTAGTGCATATATTTATTAATGATTGAGAATTTTTTCTCTCAGTATATTCACGAAATGTGTACAGTGAAAATTCGGTATACCTGGTTTTACATTAATAAAAATCTCTGAGCTTTCTGAATATACGATGGAATGCATGAGTAATTTTTTTAGATGAGAATGGGACCTTTATCCTAATTATACTAATTGGAATGCATAGTAAGAATAGCTCCTATACTGCGTAGTGTCTATTCTAAAACTACTTTAATTACGTAACGCAACAACGACTGGGGACTTGTACTTGAAGAGAAGAAAGGAATTTGAATTAAATACAAATATCAAAAGCAAATTGGCATTAATTTTAATTAAGAAATCTTGCACGCCTATTATTATTACTGATAATATAATAAAATGTGCATAAAAAGTGCAAGTAATACTAAAACATAAAAAAACAATAACAATAATATGAATTCAACAGATTTCAAGGTTTTTAAATATGTTAGTCATGGTATAAATTTATTCAACAGCTCTTGTGTCGATTTATTAAATGTGTGTCATTAAAAAGTTGTTTGTTAGAAACATACCATTTTTTTTTTAAACGGAAATGTTGATTTAGATGATTTGTTTTGGGCTGGTTTAAAATTCAGATTTATTTATTTATTTAAGTTTCTACAACAACGGACAACCCAGAAAAGTTGTAGCCTAAGTACACATAGAAAAGAAAAATAAAGACTACACAAGTACACGATCTGTCAACAAGTAATTAACATCATGTAGAAACTAATATTGAAGCAGGTTATGGGGAAAATATTATTATAGCTGATATTACTAAAGTTGATCAAGTAAGCTGCGGATAATTTGAATATTGAAAGAAGTTAAACTGCAGTTGACATACATATTGAGTTGCTCATTGTAAGTGCGCATGAGTTTGTTAATAGAACAGTTATGAAAGGAATTGTTTGACATAAAGGCAAGTGAAACAAAACAACGTTACGGGTATGACGAAGAGGGACACGAAAGGAAATCAAGGAAACCAGGTTAGGGCAGTCAATACTGTTAAATAGTTTGTGCAATAATACTAAATTCGACATTAACTTGCGCTTACTTAATGACAGAATGTCAAAGTGCTTACATGCGACGATGTAATTATCAAAAAATTGGCCTGACATGGAAATCCAAAAAACTTTCGCTGGACGGATTCAAGCATGCTAATATAAACGGCATACTACGGACTGTACAAAACAGACCCATAAGATATAATTGAGTTTATATATGTACAAAATAGAGAGATCTGAAGCACGCAAAGGAAACAAATTTCTGGATGTTCTTATAATAAAACCAAGTAATTTGGTACATTTACTAACAATATATTGCATGTGGTCACAATATACCAGTTTAGTATCCAGCATGACACCCAGATATTTAATTTTAAACACTTTGGTTAATATACATCCGTTTAAGGCGTACGAACATTGAAATTTAGCAACGTTTCTAGTGAACTATAATAAAATTGCATTTATTGAAATTTAGAGAGTATTTTTTAAACAGTAGTCACACAATCTATCAAGATCCTGCTGTAGCTCGTCACAATCCATTGTCATTACAAATCTTTATAAATATCTTTAAATGATCAGCATATTGAAGGAAACGCGAGGTTTTGAAGCATTCGGATATATCATTGACATGCAGGTTAAAAAGTAAAGGACCCAGATGGGATCTCTGCGGGACACCTGATATGATAACCAACGTCGTAGATATGTAGCCATCCAACTTGACAAATTGAGACCTGTTAGATATGTAAGACTGTAGCCACCGAAGAATGTCCACCCGCAAACCCAACCTTAACAATTTATTTATATGAATTTGGTAGTTTATATTGTCGGAAGCTAGAGATGTTTTATAATGTTAATTAAATTAAAAGGTTTCTGTTTGGGACTGGGTTTAAAATTGAGATATTTTAGAATATAAAATACCTCCTGCCAAATCAATAAAAAAATGCAAGAAATGATATTGCAAAATATAACATAGATAAAAAGATTTCTATAGCCAAAGAAATATATTTTTTTGGAAAAAATTTACTTACACTAAGCAAAGATATTATTTTTCAGTTAAAATAAGTGATATTTAACTAGAAAGGTGTTTTTCTTTTCATTATAAATGAACACATTTTTTTAAACTCTATCCCCACCCAAACGAAATCAGACAAAAGATTCTTTTCAGATTATTTCAAAAATATTTTACATACTTAAAGAAAGTTTATTTGATATACATGTAGTAAGTTACAATTGATGCTATTGCTTTCTTTGAAGTCAACAAAATATTCCTTTAAAATAATATCCTTTATTCAAATAAATTACCTTGGCAGCAAATTGTTACATCCAAACCAATACAATACATAAATAGATGGATAGGTTGATGATGATTGAAGATCGTTCACACTAAAACAATTTTGGTCAAAATTCCTGTATGAATTTGGGGTAAAAACCGTGCAGGTATTTTACTTTTAGAAGTAACATTTCTAAATATAAGTAATTTTTCTAAGGTTTTTTTCATGTAGCCTGGAATATTGATAGTGAAATTTCTGAAAATACTCATGCAGAAATAAAATCTAAGGTAGTAATAATTTCCATAGAAGTTTACTTACTGTATACTTGTTTAATAGTAACAATACAAAGAAAAAATCAATAATTTCTAAATTCTTTTCCTAACAGAAAGGAAAATATTGTCGAAATGAATGTATCCTAGTAGAGTTTATTTAATTGGAATTAAATACATAAAAGATGAACAAAATATGAAAATTTATAATGCTTACCCCAAAACCAAGCCAGTTTCCCGTTTCCTCTCCACATTGGCGGTTATTGTGGATAACAGTTCCTAAGAAATATTTATCTGGCAAGTAATAGATAAATATTTGATAGTTATATCTGCCATGCATAAAATTTATATCGAGTATGAGAATCACCATCTTCACGGCAACTCTTCTGCTCATAGAATATATTTAACGTATTTGCTACTATAGCCCAGAAAACTTTGCTATTACTTATATGTTTAGAACATCATGACGTGATGATTTAAGTAATACAGTTTTCTGTACTGACTTTGTATAAGATAAATAGTTTCATTGTCAGTCATTCTGCTTCCGTCTGATTTGAATCAACACGATTTAAGGTTACGCATGCGCACCTTACTTATTTCCTTACCACTTGAAAATTACTTAATTTTTAACATAATTTTCCAAATTGTAAGAAATTTTAAGTTTTTCCTAAGAGATATTAATATTTTTTTTAGTAATATTACAATATTAAAAATTTGTTTTCTAACAAACAAAATTTTCCCATTAATATTCACGTAAAATACTTGTATTATGGGAAAATTTCTAACATTTCGACATTTTACTTAAGCTTCTGTTCATTTACCTTCATTCAGTGGGGAAAATTATCAAAAAAAATGATTTTTAGCAAGAAAAAATGCCTAAATTTTTAGTGTGTTTCCGAACGTTTTTCCAACTATTCAGTATTTTAAAAGCATGAGTATGTTTGATATTTTTTTGCCGTGAAATCCTATTACCATTTTTCTATCTCATGAGCTCTGTAGGTGTGCATACTCCTCAAGAGCTTAATTTTAACTTTTTAACTGGGTGGCGAAATATATCACCAAAGTTATCTATTCACGACATTTATGATTCATTGTTAATTACTTTCATTGAAAACCAAATCATTTGTGATGTAGATATCATTTACACACGATATCTGACAACACTGTAGCCGTGTGTGTGAAAAAATAAAATAATAAAAAAGGAAACGATAAAGCAAGAGAAGCAGTACAACACCTAATCAGAACAATACAAATAACTATATGAAGAAAGCAGTGTTTATACAAAATGAAACACGAGAGTAGAGTTAAATACATATTCAAGTAAATGTCAAAATTTGACAGTAATGATTTTGATTGAAATCACTTTGGAATACAAACTTGTACTACAACATTGTTAAATGTATTTTTCATGAATGAACAAACATTTAAATCAAAAAGAAAACGTTTACAAAGTAATACTAGTAAAAATTCTGTTTTAAACTAAATTGCAGCTACCTCTATTAACAGATATCGAAGATGTTAAATAGGTAAGCTAAATCCTTGCCAGTAAAAGTCTGAAATTCAAGATCCCTGTCAAAACAAAACGATGTGTGTATCTTTTGCGACAATTTGTACAAATGTGGTATAAACGTATAACATCTTAATAGTTCTATAGGTATATATAAACGAATCTCACTACCTCTCACACAATTGCTATCCCTTGCTACCCCAGAATTATGCCACCTTTTGAAGTTACTCGTTGTGGGAAATTTAAGTTTGGTTATTTGTGGAGGCATTCTCACAATACCTTATTTTTGTTTTAAAATAAAAATAAACAACGTACTAAATTAAAAATACTTTCAGGAGTTATAAATAATCAAAGATTACCGCGAAGTTTAAAAATAAAAATAAAAAAAATCTTGTAATTTTACATATATATTTATTTTAATAATTAAAAAAAAAGCACCGACAGTATTTAAGTCCGCCATATTTGTTTCAGATGCTACAATTGCGGCGAATTCGCCAATCACATCGCGGCAAAATGCACGCTCGGACCTCAACCGAAACGGTGCCACAATTGCAAGAGCGAAGAGCACCTGATAGCCGATTGCCCGTCGCGTACGGAAAGCAAGACCGCCGAATCGCAAAACGGTGCCAACGGCGCCACTACCTCAACGCTGGAGACAAGCGGCGCCATCTCTGAGGCGACAGCGAGAACTGAATCGGATTAGTTGCGTCACAGAAGGCGTAGTTTCCAGTCAAACCGACAGTGTTCAATGCATATGGTTGCGGTAGATGACAGCACCTGTTTATCATTAATTATTAATTCCATTTTTGATTTGTCACCTGTCCGTTACGGTTTTTATTGGATTTGAATTTATTTAGAATGTTGCTAGAAGACTGATTATTATTTTAATTTAATTTCTAAGTAGATTCGAATTAAAAGAAACCAAGGAAGTATAAATAATGTTCATATGGATTAGATTAATTTCGTAAAATCTTGATGGCTTTCATTATTATCTGCATCATTACGATTTTGAACATAAAATAATTTTATTCTATAATTGCTTTCGATTTTTTGTTATCACTCAATTTCTCAATACTGTCACAGAATAGAGAATAACAGAAGTTTCACTCTGGTGATTAAATGGACAGATATTTTATCCTTTTTTAATTATATTCTGGCGACGTTTATATCCTTTTTCAATTAACTCTTGGCGTTCTTTCGGAGCGATTACGCACTACTATATTTCTATATGCATACTCGTGGCGTCGTATAAACAACAAAAAATAAAATCGTGACCATAGAGAATAACATATTGGAGTGTAATTTCTGGTTATTATTCTCTATTCTGTGATACTCTAATGTTTTGGTATGGAATGTCAATATAGTTTTCGTCTTAATGGATTGAAAATATCTAAAAGTAATGCAATAAATAGAATGGTCGAAATTATAACAAAAGAAATGTATAATTTATCGAATTTACATATCGCGCTGTGAAAAGGATTTTAAAAAATGACATGACATCTTTGCTCATCATTTTCGAAAAATGTCACGTCAGTTTGTTTCCACGAATCCTTAAAAAAACAGGGGCAACAATTCCAGTGGAAAAAATAAAACGTAAATAAAATAAACACAGCAAGGAGTAATATAGAAACCGCGCTGAATTTATTTTTGGAAACAGAAATCGATGTCTTTTTAGTGTGTTCGTTAAAATAGTGTCTCTTGTGTGTTCATAATGACGTTTTTCAGTTATTTTTCTTTTAGTATGTATAATGTGTTTGTAAAATGATTTAAGTTACCATTTTGTCGTATATTACCTTGTAATTTGAACTGCATCAATGCAGAAAATGGACCATTATTCGGCGAATTCATATCAAACGAAACAGAAAACAAGTTTCACATTCGCCGATTTAGAAACAAAAACCATTGTCAAATTAGAATCAACAAAATAAATGGTAACGAAAAAGAAACTCAACAATATTTTTCCTATTTATTATTGGTACTTTTAATATTAAAACCATGACATACCACGCGTAGTTTTTAAGGAGATGTTAGGTACAAAAGTTAAGTAATATGACACCCCCTGTATATATAAGTTAGTTTAGCGCTCGCTCAAATTACTATTACCAACCTAAGCAAAAAAAATACAATTCGGAGTTTGTGACAATATTAACATTTATTACTACAATAGAGGCGGGGAAATACATTTAGGGAATTTCTTAATATTACTAATTTACAGGGTAATTTTAGGTTGGCAATAGCGATTATTCAAACCTAAACGTGAAAGGCTTATATTTTATATATCTATGAAATTATTTTCTGTCAAAATTATTTATGTACTTAAAGAATGTAAAAACTAATTTATTTATTTTTCGTTTTCGAAATTGTTTTTCTTTTCTTTGTGTTTTTGCATTTATTTTATGTTCCACAAATTATGACAACATTGATTTTTTTCGGCGAATTTTATTGTATGTTTTAATTTACATTTTGTAAATTTTCTAATTTATTCTAATGGAGTCTTACGTGGTGTCCTATCCTGTGTGTCGCTAAAACAGGCAACGGTGTCGAACTATACCTAAGGAAAATCTCAATATTAAAGAAATATCTTCTAATTCCAACGCATTAAGTTTTGGGTTCTGTGAAGATAAGGAATGGTTAGGTTATTTTTGCTCTTATGACAGGTTTTTTTTTTCAAATACACCCAGAATTTGATGTGTTCGAATTTAATCCTTGAAAGATGACATTCACGTACATTACAACAAACTTATTAGTTATTTTTTAAGGTTAGTTTTAAGTTAGTGTTTAGTAATTTTGTAAGAGAATTATACAAAACCGAACTACCTCCATCCATTGACCCCGAACCGAGTAGCTAATTGTTTGGATTCATTTCTGTTAATCTAATGCACTGTTTTCAAAGTTATTAGCTATTTTATTGGTTTTTCCTCATTGCAAGAAACTTTAGAGTACAGCATAAGGTTCCTATGATATTTTGCTAGATTGATATAACATCTGACTCAGATCAGACTACTCAGTGTCATGTACCTGATTTTTAATTACATTACTATGTATATAGTATATTTAATGCCGCTTCACTCATTACTAATTCATATCAAATCCAATCTCAATTTGGATTGACAAAGCTGTACACAAATAGAGAAACAGAGTATTGTTGCTAAGCACTAAATTTATGAAAGGTTAATTTTTATGTCCTATTGCTCAAATTTAATATACTGAGGGTTTCTGGAAAGTATTATCAATAGGAAACCCAAATTTGGAGGTTAACTATCCGAAAAAATTATCGATGATGGTTCTTTGTAAGAAAAACTTCCCCCAAATTCTTGAGTGAAAATTAAATGCTGCTGGCTTCGTGCATAAAAAGCAAATTATGAAAGTAGAATATAAAACACAACTTTGAACTACTTTCAATTTCCTAGTAAAGAATTTGTAAGTAAATAGACCATTTTTTCCACTTAGTATTGGATATAAATTCAGATTTTTTTTGCAACTCGCCTAATTTTATTTGCCTCCACTTAACTGAAAATAGTCTTTAATTTTTAAATGGATTAACGGTATATTTTTTGAAATTTTGATTCAAGATAATATTCTAAGTAGAACTACATGAAAATTGACAGATCTTTTAATCTAGAATGCTTTGAAATGCTTAAAATATTTAATATAAAAGCATTGCGAAAATAAAATTTTTCGTTTTCATAAACTTAATCTTTTACACATGTTTAATGGTGTATAGAAGCAAGACACTTTTCAGAAACACTCAGTATAATTTTAATTGTACCTATATTTTTATAATGCGTTTTTTTTTAAATTTTTTTATACAACATTCCGGTTTTTGTATATCACTTAAGTAGACCAAATGAACCAATAGTCCATACTATACACAAAGATACGGGATATATATCAGTATTTCACGAATTTTTTTTTTACAACCTTTTGTATGTTCTTTTATTTTGTACTTTTATCTTTTGTTTTCGCTCTAGACTGACTTTATTTTACAACTCAGGGAAGAGTAACTACAGTTCAAATATCAACTTATTATTATTATGTATGTAAACAAAATGTGACAGTTGAGTAATTTATAAATAAAACTTAATTATAAGTAGTTCTTAAAAATTGTGTCTTATTTTAATTCTTCATGTGGTGCTGACTCTTGCCACGTATCGCATTTTTGGGTGGGTAACGATTACAGTCAATATAATAATTAATTATACATGGCGAAACAGAAACTATTTGTGATGAAGCAACAGAATTCTACTATATCATCTCAATAAGTTGCTCCCAATTTGACATCGGTGTATAATTGGTTAATGCAATAATAAATATTGGCTTAACAGAGTTGTGACTTCACAAGAACTTCGCTGATGCTTATGATACTTGTTTTGATATTTACATATGTTGAAAATTTCCAAATTCGTAATATTGTTCAACGTTGCCCTTGTTTCGAATAGTAGCAGGTAACACCAACCTTAAAGTTATATTTATGTCAGAAACTACCTTAATTTATATTTGTTCCTTGCCATCCCAAGTTAGGGGTACTATAGCTATACTTGAGACGCCCTATGGAATTGTATAAATATATCATCCCACACAGCACAAAAGGTCTAGCAAACATCCAATTAGATGGATATCCAGAATATCCATTAGTCGTCATAGACATTCTATGGATATCTCAGATAACCAAATATCCGCTTATTAGATAGTCAAATAGTGCATCTAAGAGATATCCTATGTAACACATCTAATGGATATCCCACAGACAACAAATGCCTGCCATACATCCATTAGATATTATTTATGGATATCTATAATATCGATTAGACGTTACAGACATTCTATGGATGTCTCTTACAGCTCCAATTGTCTGCCTCAGAAACCCAAATAGAACATCTAATGGATATGCTATTTATGATACTAGTCTCCTTGAATTCGTGACAAACATGTTCACCAATAGCGACAATATTGCAAATACTATGTGTTATTTCCAGCACTATGCCCACACTGAATACCCCATGGATATCTATCCAACATCTGTAATGGATATGGACATGATTTGGTGATTGGGACATCCAGTAGATATATGCTATGTGCTGCGTCGGATGGTTTGTGTTCATCTAGGCCAGTGGTTCTCAAACTTATTTAGACACTGTACCCCTTTTTACCCACAAAACATTTTAGGTACCCCTTCTCAGTTACCGGTACTAAGTAAACTATAATTAAAATATTAAACAAATCTTAAAGCCTTCTATGTAGCATAGAAGTATAGTGTTAACCTTTGAAACTGAATTACGCATCATGTTTAAATAAAAACAAAGAGATATTGTTTACAAACATTTTTATTACATTAAAAACAAACACACACAAAATTTAAAGAACAAAAAGCGTTTACTTTCAAAGAGATTAGTGAGAAGGGTGAGCTTGTTTCCCTTTGCACAGTTTATCAAAATTGGGTTTTAACTTGATTAAATACAATCTTAAATCATCTTCAACATTTAATTTGTTTCTAGATTTATTTTTAAGATAGGTTAAACTTGAGAAACCCTTTTCACATAAATAAGTGGTGGAAAACCCAACAAGAAGTTTAACAGCAGTGCTTGACAGTTCTT
Source organism: Protaetia brevitarsis (assembly GCA_004143645.1). NCBI lineage: Eukaryota > Metazoa > Arthropoda > Insecta > Coleoptera > Scarabaeidae > Protaetia > Protaetia brevitarsis. Next base: position 764,484 of record RXPK01000181.1, on the reverse strand, counting down.
TAATTCCTTCCAATACCGATCCAGAAATCTAACAATGTAGTACAGCAGTCAAATAATTTGTTTTTCAACGTGGGATCACATGATACTTCAATGAGGTGTTCCTTTTGGAAAGTAGTCAGGTTAGTGTCCATAGCATCAGCATTTAAAGGGGTTACGTATCCAGTTATACTTTTCTCCAAGGTGGAAAGTACTCTCTTATGCGGATCTTCAATGCATTCAAATGCTGGCCCATTTGAGTCTTGAGTTCAGTGAAATCAGATATGTTTTTCTCATTATCTTGCAAATGTAAGTAATCTTTCAAACGGCTCGCAGTTGTTATTTTCTATTTGTTTTTCCAGAGAATGATCTTTTTTACCATTGCATCAGTTTCTTTTCTATATTAAAAATATCAGAAACACTGCCTTGCATGGATAAATACCAGATGTTGAGTTTTCCAATATCACTAAATAAGCCAACTTCAAAAGCCAATCAAAATCAGTAAGTACAGAAGACAGATGGGATTTGTGTTCGGTAAAAAAAATATAATTCTTTGTGGAGTTCAAATACACGGGACAAAACATTTCCCCGAGAAAGCCATCGTACCTCAGTATGTAGCAATAAGTTCTCATGGAGGCTCCCATATCCTGGCATAGAATTTTAAAGTAACGAGATTTTAGGGGCCTAGTTTTTATGAAGTTCACAATTTTCACACTCTGATCAAGGACATCTTTAAGTTCATCAGGGAGGTGCTTAGCCACCAAAGCCTCTCGGTGAAGGACACAATGAGTGAACTTACACTCAGTTGAAACCGTTTTTAATATGGCCTACCAGCCCTGTGATGTTACCGCTCATAGCCTTAGCACCATCCATACACACTGACACACAGTTTTTCCACTCGAGCTGGTTTTCGGAAAAAAAAGAATCTAACAAATTGAAAATATCTTCACCTTTTGTCGATGTTTTAAGTGTCTTACAAAAAAAATATCTTCAAATTATATCATCTTGAAAAATGCCACGTACAAAAACGATCAGTTGGGCTAGGCCAGCGACATCCGTGGTTTCATCGAGTTGTATACCAAAGCAAGGACTAGCTCGAATTGCTCCAACAAGTTGTTCTTTTGTGTCATACGCCATATCACTAATTCTCCTTGAAACTGTATCATTTGATAATGGAATTGCTGTAATTCTTTTTGCCTCGTTCTCTCCAAACATACAAGAAACAATTTCTGCTGCGGCAGGGAGGATTAGGTTTTCGCCAATAGTATGGTTTTTACCAGACTTCGCAATTAAATGACTAACTTTGTAAGAAGCTTTTAGAGCACTTTCATTTTGTTCTGTACCAGAAAAGTGTTTTATCGTGTTTTTCCTACTTTTCAAATCTTTCAAAAGACGTTCAAAGTACCGTAACTCCTTTTTGACTAAGTTCTCATGTTTGCTTTCAAAATGGCGTTTTAAAAGAGAAGGTTTCATAGAATTAAATAGATAAAATTTCTGAACAAACAACGCATTGTGGATTAGGCTCGTCTGAGCTTCCAGTCCAAGTAAAACCTAATTTTAAGTACAACTCGTCATATTTTCTCTTTTTACTTTTATATCATTTGCCAGTTTTCGGGTTCTTTTATTTTTCCTTGAGCTGCTCATTAGTAACAAGACGTTCAGGTCTACTTTCATTTTGTGAAGTTGATGGCCCAGAATTTTGATGCAGATCTTCATGAGGCCTTTTCTTTAGGAGTCATTTATCCATTGTTAATTTTTATTGTAAAATTCACTTACGTGGTACCTGACTCAGTTTTCAAACAGATGTCCGTAAACGTGTTTCAACAGGATTGAGTGTCCGCAGAATAACACAACACACCACAAAAATAACACAATACTGAGAGCGAGCTTGTAATAACAGGCAATGCTATTGCAGTGCAGTGACACGAGTGATAGGCCGGCCACACAGCCCCACTCTGATGACTAAGCCCTTAGTGGCGCGCGCACGTCAACGTGTCCATACGTGTCCCGGGTTGTTTTATTTTATTGTTGGCTGGCCGCGTACCCCCTAAAAATTTTCGCGTACCCCCGAGTACCACAGTTTGAGAACCACTGATCTAGGCCATGAGGTTGTCGATATCTTTAAACAGCATACTTTTTATAGAGTTTGAATATACACATAATTCCTGCTTTTGTATACATCTTTACAAACTTGAGTTAATTTTTTTATGAGTTATTAATTTATATTTATTATTATTTGTCAATAAGTGCGTTGTAGTATTCGAATTTTTATTCCCATTAAAGTACCCATAGTGTATTGGCATCAACGTAACGTGTTGTAGGAACCCGCATAGACTTATACATGGTCAATCACCGATAAGTAAATCGCACGGCGTTGACTATTAAAAACTGTTGGATGAATTTAAGGATGCACCGTTTATGAGAATACCATGTGAATCCATGTTTCAAAAATTCAATTTAAGGTTATAATTCTAGATACGAAGGACTGGGTGAAAGGCGCTTCAGCAAGAACGAACTCAAATTGGTATACAGATGGCTCTAAAACGGATTATGGCCTAGGAGCTGGAATATATGGAAGGTAACCTAAGAAGACTTTTTCACTAAGCTTCAGCAAGGACACAAAGGTGCTCTAGGTTGAGATTGACTCTAAGCTGATTTGAGGCTGTGTAAGCGCCCTAAATGAAGTGAGCATCCAAAGGAAATTATCATTCAGATTTTACGGATGATCTGGTCAGCGGAGGTTCATCATGGTCATTCGTTGGAGCTTCTTTTAGCACCACCAAATCGCAAATAAAAAAATCCGCTGATGAATGAATCCATTATGATTCCAGAGATTGGTGACAGAAGTCATTGCGGCAGAGACAGGTAAAAAAGTTTTTAAAGGAACAGAGGTCTAAATTTACTAAAGACCTACTGGATGGAGACAGGAAGATTGTTAAAATAGAAGTAGGCCTGCTAACTGGTCACTTTATACTAAATAGGTACAAGTATATGCCTGGTAGATGATGTTACTTGCAAATTCTGCAAGAGGAGGAAGAATCAGCAGTTCACGTGATGTGGCAATGTGACAGCTTGGCGAGGACAAGATTTTTAGTAATAGGTGTGAAGAACCACCGCAGCTATAACAGCTGTGCAGAGGAGTCCTTCTCAAAGATGATAGACCTAATAAAGAGGGCAAAATTAGAGAACATCTTCTAGGAAAAAGGAGATCACAATAGATCTGAAAACCCTAATCTAATCTAACCGTTTTCCAAATTTTATAATGAAACTAAAATATATGGAAATAATTTGAAAATTTTGTTACATTGATATAAATATCATTTCTAAACCTTTGAATTTTGAAGAATAAAAGATATTTTAAAACCAATTAAGGTAGAAGTCCCAATTACTGACACTTTAAGGGATAGAATGATGTCAATGTTTAAGATTCCAAGATGACACTGTAAGAACAATTTTGATTTTTAAACTTAAAATAAATGTCTGCGGGATTATTTTCATTCCAAAGCTACGCTAAAACACAGCAAAAGAAACTATTATAGGAAAAAATACAGGGAGGGTGTCAGTAATTAGGCCAGGTACATTTACCTTAATACAACCATTCATCTTTACAACAGTCTGCGAGAAATAAGAACTTCCAAAAAAAAAAGCTTCCTAGAAATGCCAGTATCGCCACTAGTAAAGTATCGATACAAAAGCATCAATGTTAAACGTACTTAGTGTCACCACCAAAGTATCGATAAGTATCGATTATTGGTATCAAAGTATTGTTTGTGGCTCTACTATTTATAAGTAAAATAAAAAAATATTTCGGGCGTGGAACATATAAACTGCCCAAAATATCTATATACATCCAAAAGTGTTTGAATCTGAATTTTGCGTTGACTGCAAAAATTTGATCTGATAAGCATTAGAATTCCACAGCATATGCAATAAATAAACCCCTCCAAAGCCCTATAAGTGTTTTTCTTGTTAAGCTTTATAATTCATCAATATAGTTTGAAAGCATGATTAAGGAGCTAGCTTTTTCTGAGGAGTGGTAAAGTTCTCCGTCCACTTGTGAGATTACGATTCCATTTCAGCGACATACTTGCGATCCCATCTTGACGGTGTCCTCTGCAAGCACATTTTGTAGGCGAATCAATATTGGCAAGGTGCGGTCATTACTCCGCAACCGGAAACGTTGCCCAAATCCCGACCTACGCCGTTTAACCGAAATGTCTGGCGAGAATTGAAATAGGGCGGGCACGTACGGTACTTGGCAAAAGCATCCCGAATGCATGGGAAAAGGAAATACAGGAAATTTGTTTTTTTTTCTATTCCGATTCGTCAGCGTATTTGGAACGTGTTCAGAGGATTGGAAACTAGTTTTTGGGGCACACTAATAGAGTGCTAAATAAACTAATTCGTTTCGTGTTGAATTTTCCCTGGCATATTTTAAATTATAATTCAGAATCAAATTCAATCAATTTCTTTTGGGTAAGATCGAAACAACAAATAAGAACTCATTATGCATATAATGCTTTAATTATATAATCTTAACAATATTTAGAAAAAAATAAAATGACTCTGATTCCCAAGTGTAGATATGCAGGTTGTAGATAGTACCCTTACTGGATTATTTTCTTCCTTTTCCACTGAAAATATAACATATGTACAATCAGTATCACAAATCATCAACAAAAATATATAATGTTCAAGACATATACCGAGTTCAGACACTTCCAAGGCAAAGAATTAATTAATTCTTGAGTGGATAAAATTTTGATGCAACATATATTGAAATTCAAAAAATAATATCAGTGATTAAATGAGCGCTATTCAAAGATTGTGTTAAGCATTTCGACGCATTAATTAAACAGTGCAGCAATGCTGAAGCACTTTTTTTTTGTAAATCCACCACAGTTCAAGTTGCTTTTCGTAATGACCTATTGAATATTTCATGCTATAGTTGCATGCATGACTTCAGTTCTAATTTTTGTAATATTAACATTTTTAGCATTCAGTTAACATAGTAAACTTGGGCCCAGCCCTAATCAAGGGGGGCTACATGAGGAGGAAAATTAATATAATGACTGACAGCCAGGCTGCCATCAAGGCAGTCTCGAACCCAGTAACTAGGTCAAAACTAGTTAGAGACTGCAAACAATCCCTTAATACACTGGCACGAGACAACACGGTGTCTCTGATTTGGATGCGGGACATGAGGATATAAAGGGCAACGTAATAGCCCGATGAACTAGCCAGGAGGGCTCTAAGAGACTTCATGGTCAGAGCCGTATGTGGGATTACTAAGGATTCCGCAAGAAGGAGATCTGGACCTGGTTAGATAAAGAAGTACAAAGAAATGGAGGTCAATTGAAGGTCAACTCCATACCAAAACGCTGATAGGAGATGGGGATGGTAGTTTCTCTGATAACCTACTCAGGCGCAGTAAGAAAGAGGTTAAAACCATTACTGGGTTGGTAACTGGACACTGTCCTCTGAAAAAGCATCTATACAACACAGGCCGGGTAAGCGAACCGTAGTGTAGAAGATGCGAACTACAGGAGGAAACGAGTTTACATGTAATCTGCACATGTGAGGAACTGAAGGTACTTAGGCAGAAGTACTTCAGGAGAGATCTACTGGAGCCCTCGAAGGTCCTCAAGTTTCCACTGGGCAAAATACTGGGCTTTATAGAGAACACCAAGTTGCTCGAGTGGAAATAAGAGAATCAATAGGGATGGTACAATGAGCACCTAGCTCAAGTGCCCGGACATCAAGTGCCAACCCTAACTTGAATGAATGAAATGAATGAACATAGTAAACCGATAAGTTGTATTTATAATAAACATAAGGCCATCTGAGCATTTCTTGGACGCTAAGGGGCAGTAGAAATTGTTCAGATAAAAACTACAGAAGTTATATCAGGTTTAGTTTCACATGTTTTACAACACTTAGGAGAAACTGGTTTAAAATGACATACTAGCATAAAACGACACGGCAAAAAATATATATTTTCGATTCGAATAGCGCCACTTAGGCTGACTCAATACTAGTTGGTTTGACAGTTAGCTAAACTATTCTAGGCGCTGTCAACAATGGTCGTTTTCTGGGATTTTCTATGCTCGACATTGTATTACATTTACAACGCGTTAAACTCAAAGAAAAACTTCATTTATTCGGGAATACGATATATATTGTTTTTTGTCCTTTTTTAAATATATTTGTTACTGGACTATTCAATTAGAAAAAAAAGATAAAAAAAATGAAAATAATGAAAATAATGAAAATAACAAATACATAGCTGTACCTTATGTCTCAAATTTATCGGAGAATATACAAAAGTTACTTCAAAAATATAAGATAAAAGTATCACACAAACCTAATAATTCTAATATGATTTTTTTTCACCAAAACAAAAGATCTTATAAATGAAAATAAGCAAACAAATACAATATACAAAATAGAATGCAAAGAATGTGAGGGAGTATACGTAGAACAATCTAAACAATAAAGATAAAGAATATACGCACACAAATATAGCATAGTAACAAACAATAATGCCACTGCCCTAATCAAGCACACTTTGAAAAAAAAAAACACAGTTGTGACTTTGAAAAAGTAAAAATATTGAATAAAGGGAATAATTATAATAAACGGTTATGAATGTTAAGGAAATGTGGCAAATAAAAAAACATAAAACTGCAATAATCGATAAAAGCGATATAAATAATTTAAGTAAAATTTACAGTTGCTTAATAAGTTCATAAATTTTAAATTAGTTCACAGATCAGTTATTAAAATGGAAAAATAGAAAAAAAGAGATAACCAATCAAGAACGCATACGCCTTATATATTATATGTAAAATTTTTGAATAAAAGGAAAATTTAATGCAAAATTATATTCTGACATATATGTTATTTACAAATATAATTTAATTATGGCTTTTTTTTTTTTGAAATTATATTTGAATATTGTTAATTTATAGAAAAATGTAAATAACCAAGAAGGAAGAAATTAAATTTAAAAAGTTTGAAAATGGATTAAAAGAAAAATCCGAAACGTAGCTAATATAAAAAAACAAAATACAATATATACCGTTTTCCCGAATAAATGAAGTTTTTTTTTGAGGTATAATACAGACGGTAAAATAAATTGAAGAAAAGAATTAATTATTCTTTTTCAAAATCAACAACGCGTTAAACGTTAACGAGAAATTGTACTACTTCGCGTCAAGACTCGACTAACAATGATTCTAAATACTAGACATAAAGCCTTGAAGATATACAATGGCTAAACATTCTCCATAGCGCGAGGCGAATGCGGCCCGTGTAAGCAGACATTGCTGACCACTCTAATTATATGTTTTAAACGTATTATAAATAATTTTATGTAAAGCATGTCATTTTAGGCGAATTTACCCTGCTACTTTCATAATTCATAGTACAATGGCAAGATGCCTTTAACTAAAGTGGTGCATAATTAACTAAGGTTTTTAATAAAGTATTTGAAATTATAGTTAATGCTAAAACTTTTGCCAGTTAATTTAAAAGTTATCATTGATCTTGGCAACTGCGCCCCCCAACTGTCACGTTTTGAATTTGAAGATATTTGCTTTAAATTTTCTTGACCACTTTAGTTATGAATTTTTGCCGTTTCTAAGATATCGCCTGTCTTCACTGTTACTGAGACTTCCAGTATATTTGATTTTATCAAAAACTATATCAACATTAAATAAGAAAATCATACTTACTATCCTTTACCCCAAGCTCCCGAAGAACTATTGCTCCACGCACCAGCAGAACCGCCTCCACCCACCCCGACCAGAACCTCCACCAGGCCTGTGTCCGCCGCCACCGCCTCCGCACGTATTACAACCTCCGCCACCACCAGGAGATCGTTTGGAGCGTTCGCCAATCTCGCCATTTTCATTAATAACATCTTTCAAAACCGTTTTCTCCAACACCGATTTCGGCAGTAATCGGATAATCAGCAGGCCATTTTCGGGTATCTTTAAAAAATCTCCGGTCCCATCACCTCCAACCTCATTGCTTCTCTTGTATTGGCCGTTTTCGAAGTCGATGGCGTACACCTCCCCATACTTGCTGGGATTTTGGAGTTGGCCGCCTTCGGTGGCAGCATATTCCGCCCCGGTTGAAACCAAGAGGAGGGAACAGGCGATAATGCAGCTGACGAACATGGTTTGCTGACTGACAGGATGGTCCATCGAAGCTCTTTATATACGAAAGAACGTGTGTGGCGATGATCCATTAATTGTTTCTTCTGCCTGTTTTATAACATTTAATATTTTTTTTCGATAATTAAAATGAAAAGTAATTATGCAACAGTATAAAAAATATGCATTTACGTATGCAGATTTGGAGTATATCCCCTCGTGTTTCTTGTTAAAAATCCCGTAATTGTTATTGTGTTTTCAACTTACCTAATCGCTTCTGTATTAGGAATAATCAAATTCATAAACTCGATCACTTGTTACGAATCTACGTTTTTACGGTTTGATGTTACTTACGTAACCGTTTTATTATTAAACGATTACTGCCGGCGTATAATTATGCTAATTTTCAAGATTATTGTTGACGAAGAAGTATTAGAAGCAGTTAGTAGTCTTGCTGGTTTAAATTTATGTGGAAACTAACGTCCATTACCGGTCACCAAATTCTTAAATGAACGTTATTTTGAATTTAAATGGGAGAAAAACGGCAGGAGGCAGAAGATTTGTTTTGAAGTTTTTTTTTTTTTTTGTACAAAAACATAGAAAATCGTTTATTTACATTAAGTTCTATTGCTTACTTTATTATGAGTATAAATATTTTTAAAATAAATTATTGATCATATAGGCATTCTATTATTAACAATCATAAATCAAGCATTTCAAGCGCAGCAATTAGCTTTAACAATGGAAGTTCTTGAAATAAAGGACAAGGTAAATGTAAATGCTATAACACTAAGATGTGTGATTTTAAATATACTTGCAGAAGATATTTAATTATGATTTACTCAAATGAATATGTTATATAACAAAAATATCTACACCCTTACTTCATATCTTTCGATATGTAAAATTAGATTATACCGTATGCAAGATAGACGTATAGTCATGTTTGGTCGACAGTGTTGTGAATAGAAATGTTAGACGAAGATGTGTGAAATAAAAGGTCTAATTCATCAGAGGTTCCTTATTTAAATATAGGCGACCGGTGAAAGAAATGTTTTTGCTTCTACATTATCATAATTTATTTGTTTATTTGATCACTAGGCTGCAATAAATCATGTCCAATTGTAGTGCTTAAAAATATCTTTATATTTTTTTTTTTGATTTACCACCACCACTAGCGTGAACAACTCTAATCATAAAAAAATCTTTGCACATTTCTGATCGTACTAAAAAAAAATATTTAATAATTAATTGAACGAGAAAAATCGGAATACTATTATCTAAAAAAAAAAAAATTAATTCCCTTCCCTCTAATAAACATCAAGTTACTGGCAAAAAAATCCAAGCGGACAATTTTTTCAGGATGACGTTTATTAGCCGATGTTACTCGCAGAATCGTTATTTCTAAAATACACAAAAAATCTGTCTTTCTATTGCATCGGTTTCATAGGGTGACTACACACCTATCTCACACACGGTATATAAATATATTCAAACTTATTCTTTTGAAACTTCACCTAGGCCAGTTTCTTTATTTGAAGCTATAAACCAATATTTCTACTAACAAAATTGTTGGACAATACTTACCTGATTGTAGAAAGATAAGAGAAATTGAAAAATAACTTATTTGCAGTGTTGTCTGATATTTCAGTAGCTATCGAAAAATATTATATATCCAATATATTATGTTTTTCTGAATACCGTAATTTTATAGTATAATTTGGTGAAACTTAACATTATAACTATTCTTTTTTGCTTGAGAAGCCATTTTAGAGCAATAAATAAAAGAAAATAAATAGAAAATGTGTTTTCGTCAGAGAGCTGTCAGTATATCGTTGATTAATGGTTGTATCATAAAAATATAAATAATTTCATGTAACATTTTTATTCAGAATTTCGAAACCTCTCCAATTTATGTTTAAAAGTGCATTTTTACTATTTCGGGAAATATTTTAATAGCTATTAGGCTCAGAGACGGCTCCTCTTAAACAGCCACGGGTCCGTGACCCACGTACACACACATATATTTAAATACAGAACGAACGTTGCGATTCCCATGATTTGATGCGACCAAACGCGCTTTGTAGTTATTTATGCAGACACGCGGCGAATTGGGGCTACATCTAGATTGGCACCGATTTCAAACGTTTGTTGGTCTTCGCGCGGAGCTAGCGGAAGAAGAGCTGCTCGCTGTATATGCAAAATTACATTAAAGTGGTGCCAACCCGTATCTTGGCCGTTGCCCGGCTGGTTAATCGAGTCATGCGTCAGTATACGTCAGTACTCGGCATTGTAGGGGAAGGGTCTCCCACTATCACAGTATGCAAGCGAGTGAGTCAGACGGCCGTCGAAGATCGGCTATCAAGTCATTTGCTTAGGTAAACAAACGAAGAAAATAAAAATTGTGTTTCCCATTCTTTGTAAGAAATACGTCCGCTTTTGCACTCTGCGTCAAACCTAACCAGAAAACCTAACTCATGCTTTGTGGGAAAACATTGAATGGACACCTATTTTGGATTCTTAACAGCCCCTAGTAGCAAAATTTAAATTTCCCGCAATTACTTTTAGTAACTTCAATATTTAAACACGAAAATACCAATGATTTCGTATTAGATTACTAGTTACTTTGATGTCCTTCTGTTGAAGTTACTAAGAATAATCGTGGGAAATTTAAATTTTAGATGTTAGAGTAAATTAGATGTAAATTGCAAAATCCAAATCGTACACCCGCGCAGCGATATAAAGCTTAGGTCAAACCAAATCAAACAGAAAAAAAATTTCGCGCTTGTGTATGACGCTAAAACAAACAAACCTATTACTAACTACGTAGAAATCTGCACGACTGCAGTCACAGACAATATTACTGACATTGACTTCGTGCCGTTAGGTAGCGCCACTATTCAATGAGCGATATAAAAAACGAAAGAAAATTAAAATAAAAGTTTACGTATAAACTATAATTAATTTTGAGGGCTGCTTTGAAAAAGAATTCCTTGTATATTCTTTGCGCAATTTAGAAAATTGGATTTGCGAAAAATAGGCAATCAACGATACACATCGTTCACTCTTAAAACTTTAACCTTTTAGTGGAAAATACAGGTGTCTGCATAAAACCAAAGTGGTTTTTTACGCAAAATTATTTTATTTTTATTCATGTTTCAACGCGCATAAGTCTTAGGTAGATAGATACTCAGTAGAGAGGTGTCTATACATTTCTATAATTTCTACCTCTGCAAATTAACTTTTGTCATAGTTATAAAGATATGGCTGGTATAGAAACAATTCTGAAGAATTTGCGAGAGCAAGCCAAACCTGGTTTTTCATTTTTTAAATTATGTACTCACATAGAGTCATCATGGATCATTTACAGTATAGGTAATTAAAATAAGAAAAAATAAATGGAATCCTTCATTGAAAGTGTATTTAAACGGTATTTTTTTACATATACTATTATAAACAAAAGTAAAATATTTTTCGTGCACTGAAAAACCCATTTGGCTGACTCAACCAAATTTTAGTTGTATTGACTAAAATCTTTGTTCAAGTATAGGCAAACAAATAAAATATTTTGCTCAAATAAAAAGTTTTATTGGGTCAAATGTATGTAATACTTAAAATAACTAATTATTTCATTGTAACAATGAGATATATATGTTTAGTTTAAATAAAATTTTGTAAAATTAATGAAATGGAATATTTATTTCAAACAATAAATTTTATTGACTCAAATAGAAATAACACACAGAAGAACAAAACATTTTGTTGAAATAATTAGATTTATTTGCTTATTTGAAATATATATTTTTATAGTAACAATATTCTTGTTTTAAATAAAATATATATTGTGCTTCACTTTACTAAATATTTAATTGAGGTTACTGCCTTCCTTTTTTCTTTTCAAACACAAACTTTGTCAGAATTACTTACCTTACCTGTTGCGGCAGCTCTTTTATCCGTTAATTAAATTTTGATATTAAATTGTCATATATCTTATGACAAAATTTCACCATTCAATAAAGTGTTATCACAATACTGAAATAACCTACCTATAAAATGAGCATAAATTGCATATTGCTTGACGCAAATGCAATAGTGAATTTTCAGTAGAATTTTCGACCAATTTATTGATTTTATTCGATCCTTTAATTTGAGATGTTTTGATCTCATTAATTTATTTTTTCCTGTATGTGATGTTTGCGAATTCTCCTTCGCCGGTATACAAGGTTTTTCCGGTAAATGCACCATATCAACTTTCTATAACCGTATTTGAGTGATATAAGAGAGACACCATCTTTACAACAATGGCTGTATCACATATACCTATTGAACGTAACCATATGGGTAGAAAACTTGGCTATAATAATAATGCTCAGATCACAGAACCGGTTTACAAAAGTGTGAGCTAGGTTTGGAAAAAAAAGTAATTTGAACATAATAATTACATTTTAATTAACTAGAATTGTGGTTAGCGTAATCCTTATTTCTTAATAATTAATAATAATAAAGACACTAAACGCATATACTCAATGAGACTAATTTACGGTGAATAAAGTTTAGTTTAGTTTATTTTCATATTGTTTGGACCAGTAACACTGGATACAATGTGTCAAAATACAAATGTAAAATACAACAAACAAAATTTTAGAAATAAATAATTTACAGAAAAACAAATAGAACAAACAAAAACGACAAAAAATGTGTATAGTCAAGAACAAAAATATTCGTTAATGGAGTAATAAGAATAATAATAAAATAAAATAATGCCAGTTCCTGCATGTTAGAATCATGTGATGGCGCGATCTGAGACACAGGTGGCTACTCGCCATTTCATTGGCTAGAAAATTGAAAATCATTACGTTTTTAGATAAATTAGTATTTACGTCTAATGCAAAGTTAAAGAATATTACCATATAAGCGGTAACTTCGTGATTCGAACGTGAATCAAACGTGAATCAACTGTCAACATGTTTTACTTAAAAGACTGGTCTGTTTCAAGGTACCATCAAAACATGGTGGCCATAGCCTAGCTTCCATAAATCCGCTTTTTAAATATGATCTGCACATCTTGTGTGTGTTTACAGTTGCGATTTATAATAAAGCAGGCTACCTTAGTTTTATTGGATTAGTTTCTCCTAAAAAATATTTGATGTTACAAAGCAGCACGTAGGTTGATGATTAGAAATAAAATAAGTTAGAAAGTGTTAAGGCTGTCATATGTATTTATCAGAACAAACATATCAGAAAAGGCGCTTAATCGTCATAAAATAAATAAAATCGCTTAAAGACTCATTAACCACAAGATCCTTTATTTAATTGTATCGATCCTGGACAAGTTTGCGGTGACCTGTATCTGCTCGACCAAGTTACCGTAGTCGATTTTTCCCGAGTTGAACGACGACGCCGGGCCATCTGCATCCACAAAACTAATTATCCACACTAAGAGAGCGTACAACACGGTCCCGAGCAGCTTCATTACTTCGTCCTCTCCTCTTGGCTGGCTGGCTGGCTCTTGTGTCGCGTTTATGAAGTCCGCTGGGAAACCAGGGATCCCGGTTTACAAGGTTTAGCTTTTAGGCGCCTGGGTATTCTTCTCCGTTTGCTAGACGCGAACGCTCTAAGTTCAACGCAAGTACTAAATTAAATCAGGCGCGGAGTATATGTTTTGCGCGTCGGTTGATCGATTCCATAACGAAGTTTTTATTATGCTAAAAGTTGTGACGCTTTGTTTATCTTATTTCTTAGAAACGTGGGAGTGCTCTATAGTTTCTATGTTTGTGGTGGTATGAAAGATTTATGGTTATTTACATCATATCTAAAAAAAAAACATTTGGTTCTTTAATAATTCAACTATTGCCTTGATTTTAGATTCAGTAAATTTAAAATTAAACATAAAAATCGCTTTGATATTCCTTATAAGAAGGTATGTAGATTGAAGGTATCCCCATACCTTACATCTCGCTAGTCTGGTGGCATAAAGCAAATCTAGGATATTGATCTCTCTTTAAAATTCTGCTCAGACGAACTTGCGATCCCATGACTCACATTGTAATATCTGTTTCCAGCAGGGTGTGTCCAGTAGGGCTGAAATCAAACGTATAAAACCTCTTCACAAGCATGGTGATCGGACCGATTTTAACAATTATAGGCTAATAGCACTTATATCTACCATATCCAAGATCATTGAGGTACTGATATACAACAGGATGATCAAGTCTTTATCGCGATACAGCATTATCAGAACGGTTTCATGAGGGGAAGATCTACAGCGCGTGCCACCTTTCAGCTGATAGAACATCTGGTCTCAGTAATAGGGAAATCACTGTTTGCGTCTTATGGTCCTCTCTAAAGCATTCGACAACGTTCATCACGATGTCCCCTGCAGAAGCTCGAAGTGATGGGTTTTAGTGGTGTGGTCCGTGATTTGCTGGGCTCATACTAGGTGGACAGGAGGCAGTGTGTAGCGGCCTGTGATGCAACAGGAACACAAATTACATCACCTAGGCGAACAACTTCACATGGAGTACCACAAGGTTCTGTCCTGGGTCCACTGCTCTTCTTGCTGTACATTAATGACTTGCCTGGAATTGTCAGTGGCCTTGCTGTGTTGTACGCGGATGATACCTCATGTATTGTGCGGCAGAAAACATACGAAGCTCTTAAAAATGACCTAGAACACAATCTCAGTATTATGGATAAATGGTTTCAACAAAATAATTTAACATTAAACACCAATAAAACAGATATTCTACCCTTCGACATGCACGCTACAGAACTTAATATTAAATACAACGGTGAGCTACTTACCTGTGTCGATCACGCTGGTTTTTTGGGAATCGTCATCGACAGTAAACTGTCGTGGGCTTCCCACATTGAGGATTTATCAAAGACGGTCGGTCGTTTGTGTTACAGTTTGAGGGTGGTATCTCGGAGTGTGAATATTGAAACAGCCTTAGGGGTCTATCACGCTTGTGTACAGTCTCGATTGCAATATGATATTGTTTTTTGGGGTGGTGCTGTAATCGTTCATAGAGTATTTATACTGCAGAAGGCTTACGTAAGGGTAGTGTTTCAACTACAAAATAGAGACTCCTGTAAGTTAATATTTAAAAACTATAAATTACTTACCCTTCCATCTTTGTACATTTTAGAGTCAGCTGTACTTGTAAAAAAAAATTATGATAGCTTTTTTGAAAAATATGAACCCGCTCATGCTCAAAATACTAGAGGTAAAGTCAACACGCGGTTGTTACCTCCCACAACTCATTTAACTAAGATACAAAGACAAGCGGTGTGGCATTGTATTAGGGTTTTTAATCATCTACCATTAAAATTAAGGGAACAGCCGGTTCATCAATTTAAAGCAAATCTTAAGAACTACCTGTTAAAAGAATGTTTTTATACTGTAACAGAGTTTTTCAAAAAGCCTTTGGAACTATAATTTTTCCCATTTATTATTTATTTATCTGTTTTTTGTTATATTTTATATGTATGTATATGTTATATGACTGGCACCTACCATAGGTTGCTTTTGTATTGTTGTTATTTGTAATTTTATGACGTGTTCTACGCTAATCTATGGCATTATGGAAATAAAACTATATTATTATTATTATTATTACTAGACTATGCCAAGTCCAAAGAATTGCCTGTCTGGGCAATCACGAGGACTATGTCCTCGATGCCGACGGCTGCTGTAAAACCATTATTGGGCTTCCCCTGCTGCAGTTGGTGTTGTGGTCTGAAGCAACCCTCAGGGGTTTGCAGAGCAAAATGTAGGGCTTCTTCGGCAAAGTTGTAGATCGCACCAACATCTTCAACTACACCGAACAGATAGTAGCAGATAGTAAAGGCGGAAAAGATGGAGGGCAATGGGATCTGATGGAGGGACGGGAGAGCGGACGGCGAAGCTTTTAGCCTTTGGAGTCTCCCCCACTATTTTTCAGGCCGAAATAACCGCCACCCAGACTTGTGCTGAGGACATATCAAACTGCTTGCACGAGAATGGAAGGGTTGAAATCATTTCCGGCAGCCAGGCTGCCCTCAAAGGTTTGCGGGCAGTCAGATTTGACTCTGAGGTGGTACTGGGCTACCAGAGAAAGCTTAAACAGTTGATGGGACACCAAAATGTTACATTGAGATGGATGCCAGGTCACTCTGGGAGCAGAGGTAACGAAATAGCTAACACGTTAGCAAGGGGTGCCAGCGAGCTGCCGTTCTTAGCTCCAGTACCGACGCGTGGTAGCTCATACGGCAGCATCAAAATGTGAGATTACTCATGTAATGTAGGTTGGCAGCAGTGTGCCATGTATGCCATGGGCCATGGGTGCTATGTGCCTCAACTGTAATAATGCGAATATACGAGTGACGCATAACACATTTTCTAAATAAAATAAAATACAACATATGATGTCAGGTGACGAACCAACGTAGAACGGAACTAGAGCGTATGGTACAAAATGATGTAATAGTACCTGTAACAGAACCAGTGGAGTGGTGTTCACCAATGGTAGTCGTTAACAAGAGCGATGGCAAAGTACGAATATGTACTGATTTTACAAAATTAAATCAATACTTAGTAAGAGAGCAGTACATGTTACCATCAGTGGAAGAAACGTTAGCAAAATTGCAAAACATAGCATTGATGATAAAATTAGATTGTTCTTCAGGTTTTTGGCAATTATCACTTACTGAGGAGTGTCAACAAATAACAACTTTTATAACTCCATTTGGTAGACTTAAATACAAGAGGTTACCGTTTGGAATTTCAATTGGTCCTGAGGTATTACAGAGAGTGCTGTCAGAAATATTAGTGAAGTGAAATCAAAAAGCCCGCCATGGATAATCAATTTGAAGATAGAAAACAATAACATGGAAGAGATACTTAAAGAACAGGAGAAGGATACAACCATTAATGAAGTAAAGAAATATGTGATCCATGGATGGCTCGACAAACAAAAATGTTCAAATATGACATCAACACTTTACAAATATCGAGACAGTTTTAATGTAATAGAAAATATATTATGTTTTGAGGACCGAATAGTAATACCAACAAGTATGAGAAAGAAGACCGTAAATGAAATTCACTTGGAACATCAAGCAGTAAATAGGAGTAAAGGAAGAGCAAGAATGATAGTGTGGTGGCCAGGAATGAATCATCAAATTGAAAACCTCATAAATAACTGCGAAACCTGTTTAACAAACAAAATACCCTCGATGGAGCCACTACTACAACCTGAAGTACCATGCTTGCCATGGAAAGCAATAGCTGTCGATTTATGTGAGTATAAAGATGAAGTATATTTAGTAATCCAAGACTACTACAGCAAATTCCCTGAGCTGGTAAAATTACATAAAACGTCAAGTAAAGCGATTATAAAAGAATTAAAACAAATATTTGGAAGATATGGAATCCCGGATGCGGTTAAAAGTGATAATGGACCGCAATTTAACAGCGTCGAATTCAGAAATTTCGCTCAAGAATACAAATTCAAATGGGTTAGCAGTAGTTCACACCATCCCCAGTCGAATGGTCAAGCGGAGAGTGCCGTTAAACTAGTAAAGAACATCATAAAAAAATCTGAAGATGTAAACTTAGGTTAACTAGCGTATAGAAATACATCGTTGGAATGTGGATTTATGCCAGCACAATTACTCATGGGGCGGAATCTAAGGAATCTATTACCTATTCAAGAAAATAAATTAAAGCCGACTCAAGTAAATCATAAAACAGCAAAAAGAAAAGATACATGCTGAAAAACACAGACAGACGGACAGAAGGACTTCGATAAGAGACAGAGTAAGAAAACATGCAAAACTGGACAAAGGACAACGAGTATGGGTGACGGATCAAAGAAAGGAAGGAAGAGTGATAAAGGAAGCAGAGGAACCTAGATCTTATAAAGTTTTGACCGAAAGGGAATAGTAAGAAGAAATAGAAGGTTTCTACAACCACTGCCCGCGACTAATATGAAGGACCTTGAACAGGAAGACATGAGAACACCTAAAAAAGAAGAAGTAAGAGGACAAGACAAGAAACAGAAAAACACAAAGACTGTTAAAGAAACCAAGATATTTGAGTGAATATATATAATTCAAAAAAAAAAATATATTTGTCATATGTATAGTTATGTATGTATATTGTATAAGTTGTAAAGGAAAATTTAAAATTAATAAAGAAAGGGAGATGTAGTGTAGATTGGCAGCAGTGTGCCATGTATGCCATGGGCCATGGGTGCTATGTGCTTCAACTGTAATAATCCGAATATACGAGTGACGCATAACACATTTTCTAAATAAAATAAAATACAACACAACTCACAGAAATCTTAACTGGACACTGCGCACTAAAAATAAACACCTGCATCGCATGGACTTAGTGAACTCTCCTCTGTGCAGAAAATGCGGGAGAGCAGAGGAAACTCCTGGTCATCTTCTTGTCAACTGCCTGACAGTGGACGGGGAGAGGCAGACGCACTTTGGGGTCAATCGGTTGGACAAACCCAGAGTTTTAACCAGATTGCGAACTTTTTCGATAGGGTGCAACCTCGCCGAGAAGGTTAAAATTGACATGGGGGCACAATAGGTATTGATGTTCTGGCTGAGTTGCTTTCTTCGGGTTACACCCTTCCAGGGGGGGAAAAATCATTAGAATAAAGAAATATGAAGGAATTCATAATTTTGTGAACACCTTGTATAATTATCTAATTGAGGTCTATATACAGTATTCGATGCCAAATAGAGCAATGATTATAACCGATTTTTGAAATTCAATCAAATAAGCACATCGTATGTCGTTCCGTGCTTATTGTAACACCCTGTATACAAATAGCTATATCAACCGAAAGGGCTACATAAATGCTGCAAGTCGTCTATTGAAACCTTTTTTATAATTGTCATCGTTTAAAAGTTACTTTGGATAAACGAAATATCGGGCAGATTTCAAAGTCAAATTGCACCCCTAAAGTTGAAGTTCCACAGCAACAGAAAGGGTCATTGAGGACTGTTGTCCATGGGGTCTGCAAACTGGCGAAGTTTCATTAGAATCCGCGATTTACAGTTTGCGAGATTCTTTTGTAAGTCTAGCCTTTCTATGATATAGCGGCTACTGTCAAGTTCACAGCATTGTGTAACGTAAGGTGTAAATTTTTGTTAATAATCATGTTCACTTTGTAATACGTATAATCGATATTTTGGCTCAACCTCGGGTCATGGTCAAGGATGTGTTTGCCCAGAAACCTCATTTTTTCTTCTTAAAAAGATTTAATTTTAAATTCTGTTAAATATGAAAATTTGCGCATATACCGATGTTTGAATAAGTACTTAACGCTGGCTGTCTAAAAAAACAAACTTTGATATTCTTGCTTGTTAAAAATGAATAAAGATGTTGTATGTTTCTTAATTATACGATGTGTATCCCAGTGGTAATAAATTCCAATAATCAGTTGCGTTGTTGCTAAGGAAGGGCTAGCGGAAACATTTGTCCTCGGTAAGGGGCGTCAAAAAAAGTTTCCGCTAAAAACTTCAGCTACGCCACTGCTAATAATTTAACATTGGCTCAATGTCGAAGCATTGAAAGTTAAGTAATGATATAGTTTGCCACAGCAAGTTGACTTCTTGGAATTTTTTGAATTTTAACTGCGATTGATTCGTGGAAAACGGCCACAGCGTTATGACTCGAACAGTTTCATATTTGAAGTTTATGTTTTTTTTATTTCTATTTACCATATTCATGTTTTTGCATCTAACTCCTGTATGGAAAATTTTTCAATAATGTAAATAATTCGTTTCACGTAGAGATGTGCATATTTTGCATATTTTCAACTTTATTATCCTCATGATCGTCAGAAACGTTTCATATTTGAGGTTTATTTTTCGTGTTTTTTTTTTTAGTTAAAATAATACGAACTATCATGAATAGGTATACCAAACCTCAATAGATAGTAACCCATGTGGAGTTTTAAGCCGCAAATAATGCACAATAAAAGATACAATGTTTAATGTGATAAAAGAAGTTGTGTTAGCTTAAAGCTTAAAGTATGGGCGCCGTTTGCCATGGACAAGGTGGGGTGGTTGTCCCCCTTCCCCCTCTCCTCCCCTGAGCTATTAATTCTTTTTAAATACTTTGTTTGAACTTTAATTTTACAAAATGTAGATGTTCTAAATATTTATGTATGTGCCTAATCGACTTTTACTTAGTTATTTTTCTCAAGCTTTAATATACAAGTAGTTATGCATAATGATTTTTTGATATTTCATTTGCCCCCCACTGAATTTTGTTTGAACGGCGCCCATGACTTAAAGGTGTCAATCGATATTGGAGAAGAACTGTTGAACAGATTTAGTAATGATTAGTGCAGGCCTATCTTTGCACTTGCGCCTACATTACTAATGCTTAATCGTCTTATTATTAATATTCTGTGAAGAATGTACATTTATTGGAAGAGTTCAAACGTTAACAAGTGCAATTTTTTTTAAAAGTGTTTACGTTTAAGTACAGCAATATTATGCAACATGGCTGTGGCCACAACAATGGTCTGAATAGTTCGTACTTGTAACCTGGTACCATTTGCCAATACTGGGAACCTTCTTTTCCAAACACCATATGAGCGTTTAACACAATTACGTCCTCGTTATACAGGTGTTCCATGATGTGACTGCCAGAATTTAAGGATGTGTCGATGAAGCAATTTCAGGACAAAAAAGTAAAATGAGCATATGCCTAAAACTTTTGTGGGCCCAGTCCTAATCAAAGGATATTCATAAGCCTGGGAAAAGATACAACGGTCTTCCAGGCATAGGTATTCGCCCTTGCAGCCTGTGCAGAAATGATTGCAAAAGGGAGCTACATGAGGAGGAAAATTAATATAATGACTGACAGCCAGGCTGTCATTAAGGCAGTCTCAAACCCTGTAACTAGGTCAAAACTAGTTAGGGACTGCAAACAATCCCATAATGCATTGGCACAAGACAACACGGTGTCTCTGATTTGGGTGCCGGGACATGAGGATATAAAGGGCAACGTAATAGCCGATGAACTAGCCAAGGAGGGCTCTAAGAGACACTTCATGGGTCCAGAGCCCGTATGTGGGATTACTAAGGATTCCGCAAGAAGGGAGATCTGGACCTAGTTAGATAAAGAAAGTTCAAAGAAATGGAGGTGGATTGAAGGTCAACTCCATACCAAAACGCTGATAGGAGATGGGGATGGTAGTTTCTCTGATAACCTACTCAAGCGCAGTAGGAAAGAAGTTAAAACCATTACTGGGTTGGTAACTGGACACTGTCCTCTGAAAAAGCATCTATACAACACAGGTCGTGTAAGCGAACCGTGGTGTAGAAGATGCGAACTACAGGAGAAAACGAGTTTACATGTAATCTACACATGTGAGGAACTAAAGGTACTCAGGCAGAAATATTTCGGGAGAGATCTATTGGAGCCCTTGAAAGTCCTCAAGTTTCCACTAGGCAAGATACTGGGCTTTATAGAGAACACCAAGCTGCTCGAGCGGAAATAAGAGAATCAATAGGGATGGTACAATGAGCACCAAGCTCAAGTGCCCGGACATCAAGTGCCCACCCTAACTTGAATGAATGAATGAATGATGAATGCCCAAAGCTTTTTCGTAATTGAGGTACAAGCACATGAAGTTTTAGATAACCCTATAGAAAAAAAAAATTAAAAATTAAAGTTCATTTAAAAAGAAGTTGCTTTATTGAATGAATTGTTCGAAATGTCCGCCCAATTGTCGTATACATATTCGAGCTCTTCCTCTCCTTGATGACGTAGCTCTGCTAATAGTCATAGGTTCAGCACGAATAATTTCTGCGCCATCCATAATCTTCGCAACAAGTTGTTCTCTAGTTTCAAGTATTTCTGCATAAACAATACTTTTCAACCTGTCCCATAAAAAATCATCCAGAGGATTTGAATCTGGTGATCTGGCAGACCAAGCAACTGCTGCACCTCTTCCAATCTAGCGGTTCGTATAATTGTGATTAAGAAAGTCTGTTACTTGTCTACCAAAATAGGGAGGTGCGCCGTCGCGCTGTATCCACATTTATCGTCTTACATTAAGAGGAACGTCATCCAGTAAAGTAGGAAGGTCATTTAAAAAAAAACGACCAATAAGACAGTCATATCAATAATTCCACACCAAAACATTCACCGAAAATCTATCTTGAAATTGGGATTCTTTAGTTTTCGTGGATTTTCAAGTGCCCAACAATGTGAATTTCTGCTGTTATTGATGCCGTTTCGGGTGAAGAAGGCTTCATCAATAAACAATATTTTCCGACAAAGCCTTCGATTCCTCACTAACCAGCGACTAAATTCAAGTCTTGATATGTAGTGGGCAGGTTTTAAAGTTTGTACAGGCAAGTAAAAAAACCAAAATAAAAATATATAAAACCCTGATTAGACCGGTCATTACTTATGCGTTAGAAACAATGGCAATAAATCGAAAAGAGGAAGAAGATCTGAAAATAATAGAAAGAAAGATAATGCGGACAATATTAGGGCCAAATATGACGGAAGATGGGGAAGTAAGAATGAAAAGGAACAGAGAAATAGAAGATGAGCTGGGAGGAGAAAACATCATAAGTTGCTTTAAAGCAAATAGATTACAATGGGCAGGACATATAATGAGGAGAAAACCAGGAGAAATGATCAGGAGGGTAACACAGTGGATCCCACTGGGGACCAGAAGCAGAGGAAGACCGAGGAAGAGATGGGGAGACGCTGTAGAGCAGGACGCAAGGATGATGGGAGTGACGGTTTGGAAATCGAAGTGTAGGGATAGAGAGGAATGGAGGAAAATAACAAGGGCAGCCAGGACCCACAACGGACTCAAATAAAGAAAAAAAGACTAATCCACCTAATGCGGATTTTACGACGCTCAAGCGTCAGCCATAATCCACATGGATTGAACGGCTCGATGATGATGACAGGCAAGATATGGTACGGGTACAAACCGAAATTGTGTAAAGTTCTCCATACTCTCATGAGGCCTACATTAAGTCTATTGGCCATTCTTTGGATACTAGTAAAAGGTTCACCGTCAATCATCTTAAGTATTCTACAAGGCATTCTACGAGTGAAAAATCACCGACGATATTTATCAACGGCCATCCATCCGTTTCCATTACACAGTCCATAAACAAAATGAATGTCTGCGTATTCGTCATTCGAAAAAATTAACATGGGTATGGTTTTCTTTAACAAATGTAACATCAACGAACGACCAATTAGCTTAATTGACGTTTGCTGTTACAATGAATAATAAATAATGAACCACAGCCACGTTTTAATAACAACGAAATCAAGAGCGGTAAGCACCTAATACTTGCATTAGTGCCTATAGGCTTATCTAAAACTTCAAGTGCTTGTACCTCAGTTACGAAAGAGTTTTGGGCATATATTCATTTGACATTTGTGTCTTGAAATTGCTTCACCAACACATCCTTAAACTCTGGCAGTCACCTCATGGGATACTTGTATAAATTTTCAGCACGCGTAGTTGGATTAAGTAATGGTGTTAACAGAAAATTACGATTTTTGTAACCACTATCTCCTAATAAGGAATTGTTTGTAAAAGCTCCTCGTTTAATTTCATTTCTGTATACCTCAGCATAATAAAAGATATATAATTAACTATTATTATATAAAAATACCAGTACTAAATATCTGGTGATTGAATTTAAAACGTGTGTACTGTCGATTGCATCAATCATTCTAGGAAAAGAAGCAATCTCATAAAAAGCCATGAAATTAATGAAGTTATAATTTCCTCATTAGTGCGGAGGAAGCGAATGTAATCAGCGCTTAAAAATGCAATAGCAGTATAATTTTACTAGCTGTTGATTTATAAACACCGTTTAGATTATCATTGCATTTAAAAACGTCAACAATAACATTTCATTCGGTCTTAAGCTTGCATTTCTATAAAACAAATTAATGAATTTTTCGAATTCAAATATATATATATGTACAAATTTGTAGGATTTTCTATACCTAATATTAGATACACGGTTGAGCACTCGTCTTATGGTATCTTTCTGCAAATAGTACGTATCTCACAAAGAAATCGTGATTATCCCAAATTTCGCAGTGATTACGATGCCTGCGATTAATTCTCGGTCTTTTAACACGCCCAAGATGTTCAATGTAATTTATAACGTCTTCGTTATCAGAAGATTCCAGTAAATTCATGATTTTTATATTAATATCGGATTGACACCAATTAACATTAACATCATTTTAAGACTGTATTCAATTTGTACAGGATATAAAGCTTAAGTTTGGTGCACAGGTAAACCAATTTTTTTGTTCGGTTCAAGGTTTAACTAGTACTGAAATACGGTTTTAACTGAACCTGAACTTGATTTCAAAATCGAGTTTAAACCGATACTGAAAAACCGGGCATTAAATATGTGGTTAAATATATTTTATATTACAGAAACTAACGTAAAGATAGGGTTTCTCCCATTTTGCTTCAGCAAAAATCCATATTCGGTACAAATATATACAACAGAAAACGTGATTATTAAAACTGGTGGCTTACAACGGTAGTGATGTTATACTATACATATATATACTATATATACTATATATACTATATATACTATATACTGTATATACTATATACTGTATATACTATATACTGTATATTTGTACACTCCATTATTATTAATATGGTAAGTGTATAATACTATGACACTTGGACGGTACCCCTTGTAAAGAAAGTGTAATCCCTTTATACTTGCTGCCACAATGCTAATGACCGAAAAACAGTTTTGCATTTGTCTAAAAACTATTTTTCTAACGCCTATCGAAAGGTTATTTCTGAGCGCTTTGTTAAATATGCTTTAAATTTTTTACTTAAAATGTTAATTTCTTTAGGCAACATTTAAAAGATTATTGGTTGAACTACTATTGCAGATTAAATCAACGAAATATACGCACAACTAATTCTGTTCAATTGACTTATACATTCGATAGATTTGAGCATATGTAAATATAAAAAAATTATTTGGTAAACCAATTACTGGCCGAATCAGAAAATATATTTTTTTCGGTGTGTACCCAGTGTACCTACACTTTTCGTTTTGACATTGTTTTACCTGAATCTGTGCTAATGATTTGGTTGTTTTCGTAGCTTATGCTGCAGTAGACTGGTACTTTTTGTTGTTTTGAATAAAACCTGCTTTTACAAACCTGGAATAAAGGTGGTACGAGATTATTCTAGGGTAGGTGTTCTAGATAGGTTATAGCAAATATTATACCAGTATACATATGGTCAAAGAAATGTTCCACTGGCGCATTATAGATGGCACCACCAGCCTTTTCTATTGTTGTGCATTTGTAGTGGTAATGTACCTATTTCCATAAGAGAATACTTGTTGTCCCATCTATAGTACGCCAGTGGAACATTTCTTTGACCATATGTCCCATATGTATACTGGTATGATATTTGGTTATAGTAATAAGTTGTAACTCATGACGTGAAATGCTTGAAGATGGATTACTGGAATATGTGCTGCTGCTTGGGCTGTTTTCATGGTGTGTTGAATCGTTTAAATTAGACCTATCGGCAATGTTTCTACTGCCGTCATCATCGCAAATAATGGAATCGGCAAACCACAATTCTTATCAGGGGGTACTCTGATGTTGTCAGTAGAAACATTGCCGAAACGTTGTATTTAAATAATCCAACAAGCGATGGAGATAGCCAAAGCACCAATTCATAATTTATAAGTTGTAATTATTTAGAATCTTTATCTGTATAATTACCCTGTGCTAGTCGAAAATGTCAACATTGATGGGAACTGTGGATAAAGCACAATAGGAGTACGCTGAATGCAAGGTCATCGGCCATTTTGAGAAGTTGGCTTTCGTTTTGGAGATATTCACATGTAAAGGTTGTACCCCAAAAAACTCAAAATTTTTCTTTTTTATATATTTCAATCATTTATTCTACAGATATCCATTCAACACGACAAAATTTGTTCATTTCATGAAATAGTTTTCACTTTTTTTTTTAACTTACTGAGTATTCAAGGCAGTAGAAAGTGCAGAAAAATACAGAGTGATTCACAGAACTCGTCCATTAAAAGTTCTTAAGTTTGCAATGATACCTCTATTTTGAATTTCGTCGTTAAGCATAGTTAACTATGATCTATTTAGAAAAAAAAATATTTCATCGGTTACATCGAAAGTCATGGTCAACTTTGATATTATAAAAGAAATCTATATTTTTTCAGCATTTTCAGATTCTACTAGGCATTTTGAAGCTAATTTTATAAACCGTTTATTTACCTATCGATTATCTCTCCAGAGTTATTTTGGTTTTTTTCAAAAGAAAAAATGAAATTCGTATAACAGCTATATAGTAAAAGGTAGAGAATATTTAACCAAACAAAAAAATGTAAAGAAAATTATACAGAGTGTCCCGCAATATAGTGTTGATTTAGGGTAACTTCTTAGTACTAAAAGTATTTTTTTTTCAAATGCAACTCTTGTATTTTTTACACCATGTGGTGTAGAATTGTATTTTCTATCGAAAAGCTATAGGTGTTCTTATATCTATCTCCATTGCTTCTGTTAGGATTAGTGATTTTCAAAAAGAATAATTTTAATTTTAAGAGTATATAAAAAACAAAATATAGAACGAAGGAATAAAATTTACTGGATATATGATAATTTAAAACGAGATGCTGTATGTATTGTGAAAGTAGAATAAAATTATAATGCATATGACCTTTATTCGCTTACAAACATTTTAGAATCCTAATATAAAGTCCATTCCATTTGAAAATAGTGGTACCTTTAGTGCTAAGAAATTACACTAAATTGTTTGCGCGACAGCCAATATAATTTTGTTTACTTTTTAATCTTTAGTTAAATAGTAGAGGACCTGTACCCTGCACAGTTTACATAAAACCTCTCTATCGATAGGTAACAAGAGGTTTGATAAAATTGGCTTTAAAACTCTTAGTAGACCCTAAAAATGCCCAAAAAGACATATGTTTCTATTTATAATATCGAGGTTGGCAACGACTATTGATGTAACCGGAAGTACGACATAGATGAAACTATTTTTCTCTAAATAGATCATAGCTAACTATGATTAACGGCGAAGTTTCAAAATCGATCGTCAATCAATCATTGCAAATTTAAGAATTTTTAATGGAGGAGCTCCGTGAATCAGCCTATATAAAAAGTCTATTTTTTCCCAAAAAATGTGTGTTTTCCACATAGATTTTTGTTTTTCTAGATCTTCTGTCACTGATCCTTCTTACGAATTCCAACGAATATCCATTAAGACAGCATCCATTCTTTCCCCACTATACCAATATTCGGGTCTTGCCGTCATGCTCATCTGATTCGGCTGGTGATTGTTGAGCGATTTTTTCGACACGTGTATGAAAAAAAATAATTTTTAATGACTTTTGGTACAGTAAAAAGTAATGAACATATTTTGAATTTAAAGGCGCTAGTTATCGAATCGGTGACTCCCGAGAACGTTCTCAATGACTGCTTTAACAAAATCCCATGCCACTAAGTCACTGAGGGCATTTCTCAATGATGTGATTTTTATCAAACGTCGAATATCAGGCCGATTAAGTATTCTGACGATTTTTTTTTATCGAACTCAATAGACATTTGTTGGATAAATGGTTAAAATAGACAAAAAACGTTTTTTTGTTTTTTTTTTTTGTGTAGA
This sequence comes from Protaetia brevitarsis, assembly GCA_004143645.1. Classification (NCBI taxonomy): domain Eukaryota; kingdom Metazoa; phylum Arthropoda; class Insecta; order Coleoptera; family Scarabaeidae; genus Protaetia; species Protaetia brevitarsis. The sequence continues at coordinate 736,625 of RXPK01000181.1, read as the reverse complement.
ATCTTTACACGTGAATGCCTCGAAAACAAGAGCCAACTTTACAAAACAGCCGATAGCACCGGATTCAACGTACTCGAAATGTGTTTTCTACCCAAGAACCATCAATGTTGAAAACAATAAGCTTCCGATAGGAGCATATTGTTGTTTGCGTTAATAAAATTGGCCCTAAGATGTAAATAAAAAAAAAAACATTTAAGGAGGCTTAGATTTATTTTAGATTTATCTACATACATACAATTCACATATTTATTTATATCAAATTTCTTATTGCTAACTTATATCAAAACTTCTTGCGGTGTAATCTATTTGCCTTTGCTGCTGCAAAAGAAAACAGGAATTAATCAATTTTCAATAGATAGACAAATAGATGTTATATAATCATTTAGAGCTGCTTTATGTTTTGTTTGGTATTTCGTTTAGACTTGAGGAAAATAATAACCGAACGATTTAAGCGTGAGTAACCAAGAGAGAAAATATCGGCTCTTTGTGTAATAGAAGGGACCCGATATCTTCTGTCTCACTCGCACACATACATGTACATAAAATCTAACCAATTTGATTCTTATCAGGCATTTTTTCAGATAATAATAGTTAGTTAAAACTGGTTACTGCAAATAACTAAAGCAAGATTCGAATCCACGTGATAGTTCAGACTAGAGATGGGTCGAATTCGTATGATTCATCAGTATATTCGATTCCCATATATGATTCGTACGGTACGAATGTTTACTATTTGTACGGATTTCGTATCAGCCGATACGAATCATTTCGGTTTATACGAATCCGTATCAGAGTCAATAGTATACTAGTATATTGTTGAGTCCGACTCTGACTCCGACTCCGACTCCGACTCTGACTCCGGCTCCTTGACTATACTAGAGTTGTACTACAGGGAGTCACTTGATATGAAATCCTATCGGAATCAATAGTATATACTAGTATGTACATTTTAATATCATACTCGTGTATCTATACGTGGCCGTGGGTTAGCCATCGGTCGTACTCATATGATTCGTACAATTTATACGATTCTCACGGATGTAGGAATCATTAGTATTTATACGGATCCGCATAATTTGCCAAACATCACTATAAACAGCAGAGCATCAGCGAATATATTAATAGACCATTGTCGTCATAAACAAAAGCTGAAATAGATATGTAAGTGGTGAAAATGATCGCAGCCGAGTTCCAACCCTTCAGTGTGATAGAAAATCTATAATTTCGAAATTATACGAATCTTTAATTTTAGGAGTCATTAGGATTCGAATCGCCCAGCGCTGGTACGAATCCTTTACGGTCTTTGGGTACGAATCATATTATACGAATCTTTAATTTTAGGAGTCAGTAGGATTCGAATTACTAAAAGATTTGAATCGCCCACCGCTAATTCAGACCCTTAAGGTGATTCAATGGAAAATCGTCAACTTTTTTGTGAATGGCGACGTTTGCAAAAATTGGTAATAATAATATGCAATTTGTACTTACTATCCTGAGCCGAAAGATCCAGCAGAACTTGACGATTGACTCCAGGCTCCAGATTTGCCACCTCCGCCACCGCCTCCGAAACCTCCACCTCCGGGGCCACCACCATGACCGCCGCCTCCTGGTCCGCCACCGCCCCGAAACCACCTCCAGGTCCACCTCCATGGCCGCCACCTCCAGGTCCGCCGCCTCCGAATCCACCGCCAGGACCACCACCATGGCCGCCGCCGCCTTTACCTCCGCCAAAGCCTCCACCACCACCTCCTCCTCCGCCGCCTCCACCATAACCGCCACTGGCGCTTGCTAGGCACACCAGTGCCGCTACGACAACAAAGCAAACCATGAACCTCATTTCGATTGGAGCAACTCGCTGGAACTGCTTCCGAATGCGATCGGTTGCTCTTTTATACGCAAAAATTGGCAATTGTTTACCATTTTTAATTTTTTTTTTGCATCGTCCAGTATCCGTTAAGTGTTTATTATTATGCGATCATTATCGCATTAATTTGTAACTACTTCTTGCCATAATGAGAGTGAGATAGTCGACCACAATGGAACGGCGAAGATCCCCGCGGAATCCCGCTGTGAACAAAAAAAAAATCAGCAGGTGCTAACGAGTAGCGCAAAGAATCGAGTCGGCGTCACGCGTTCGTCTTTAGTTTGTTTGTGTTTTTTGTAGCGACGATGGTACTCCAGTCGAAAATACGATGGGTATACCAGGGATTTTTTTTTAGATCTCATTACTATTCGAGGTTACGTAACTTCGTTATGCTGGTGTTAATAGATGTTAGATGCTGGAAGGCAGAGTCGGTACTTTTTGTTCTTAGAGTTTTTTTTTCAAGGTCCGCAGATAAGGTCTTTGGCTTTTGCTATGTTCTATTATGATGTGGTAAAAGTACAGTTTATTGGGATGTATCTAAGAGGTTGATTTTTTCATACAGATATATTTACCTAAACGCATTTTGATCTGCACCAAATTAGATTTGTTTTCTAAGAATTTGTAATAAAAGCTAATTAACGTAAACGTGATTGTTGTTAAGCATTAAATGTCGTTTTTTTTTACATCTAAAATGACATTGCTTTGACTCGAGAGTTGTACTTTTCTTTGCTAAGGTTACGCATGTGAGATGTCTAGAGTTTCTCCATATATAAGAACTGTGCAAGCCTGACAAATCTGCTAGTTGTAAACTGAGTTCAGTCCCGCTAACATACAGTAGCGGCTCGTGGTCGGAAGCGTAGGGTGTTCACAAAATCAAGAACATGCAAATTTTTAACTAAAATCCAATCATTTTTTTCGTACATGTCCTTCTTAAATTTTCTTGTAAAGTCTCTAAATTTTCCCTTTGTAGTTTGCGTCAAATTATGTTCTGGTTTTGGTCTGCCCATACTTTCAACTTGAATTTTTTGTTCATAACTAAACGAATTAAAATTGTCTTTCAAATATTGTACAGTAAAACTGTTCGCATCCATAGTTCTTATTTATATATTGTTTAGTGTTTACTTACAATACTACTTTGTTTGTTTTGTGTGCATTTCATTATCTTTTTTACGTACTGTATATCTCATTTCATTACTTTTTTTACGTACTATATATTATTGTGTTTTTCCCGGCTAACGTTTTTTAAGCAAAAGAAAAATAAATAACTTTCTTTAATAAAACAGTGCAATCATTAATAACATGTATAATTGATGACAAGTTTATATCGGAAACATATAAAAGTATGAGAACTCTTACTCAAGGTGAGTATAGTTATTTGAAATGTTCCAAACAAATATTATCAATTATCCAGTATAATTTTAGATTCTTTAATTCAAAAAGTAACTTTTAAAAGATCCCGCGCTATCATAAGAGAATAAAAAACCACCAACCACGTCTACCAACTTATAAAAACTCAAAATTTCAATCTCATACTAGATAACAATAACCTCAAAATATTATAGAAGTTATACATTCATTTATACAAACAATTAAACAATGCTTTGATAAGATACCTCGTTTATCGGTTTACACAGACACCAGAGTACCTCCAGATGGAATTTCCTTGTAGTAACAATCCAGATGAGCTTGTATATTCACATAAAAGGCTCAGATCAGGAGAATAACATCGGTACCACAAAAAATTCAGGGAAACAGACCTCCTCCGTTACATTCAGGATGTATGATTAGACTCGGAACAGCAAACACATGTATGATTCTATGTAGACCATGTACCCAGATATAGTAAACACCAAATTTGTGAATTTATCCCCTTCGATACCAGATATACCACAGCAATACGGTTTAATTCATTATATTCGATGAGAAATGACAGAGCTTTTTCTAAGACTTTTTATCAACAACCTCACGTAATCAAGGATTTTCATTCATTTTCACTCAACGAATTACATCGAGTTACTACCCCATTCAAGTAAAATAGAAACCTAGGATACCAGGCTATCGTACAGTTGTCAGACGATAAATTATATTCAACTTCCATGACTACTAGTGCTAATTAATCCAAATTATACTGGACTTACAAACATAAAATATTAATTACATCTAATATGGTTGATAGCTTTTCTCTTATGAAATACAGCAATATATTCTTTTTTGTTTGTCGGCTGCACCAAAGTGCATTAGTGGCGGCTTTGCTTTGTCGGCTTTTTGCAGAGGGATTTAACCATGCGACGTAGTTTTTAACAGCAGCTGCGCTGTGGCCAATTTATTTTTGTTTTTCTAAAAAAATCAATTATTATTTGTATCTTTGAGGGAAATGTACGTTTTTTGGGAACAGTTAAAGATTTACGAGTTTAAGTTTGTGATTTTTATGTGCGCGGGTTTAATAAACTTATTGCTGTAGATGAAGTACCTCAAACGAAAATTTAATTCAGTGTTTTAAATAAAATAGATAGAATGTTAAATTTAAGATATTTATAAATTAACACTAAGTATTTAAATTGTTACAACCATGATTATTGCGTTAATTATATCAACTTTTATCATCTACAATTCCTTGAATATCTTCTTATACCTAAAACTCAAATATAAAATTAAATTTAATACAGACCTGTATTAATTACTCATCTAAACTGCACGAGTGTGATTAAACATAGAGCACTGACTTAATATCAGCAACAAATTAATAGATTAATATATTAAAATTTTTAAATTCCAAGCAAACGCACGTACGAAGCAGAGAGCCAGAAAACAAACAAAAAACCTGGAAACAAATCCGTCCAATGCGGAAAAATATAACAATAGTGAAATAAATATAATATTATATATAGTCACGAAAATTCTGTTAAAACTTAAAGTATAAAGAAATACACCGTTATCCTAAAATATCAAAACAACTTTCAAATGAATATAACATTAAATTAAAAAAATTATTCAGATAATGGTTTTTTTTAAATAAAAAACTAAAGCAGTATGTTATTTAATAAATTAAATATAATAATAATATAATTACGCACCCTTGGTTTCATTATACAACTGTCACCAACAAACAAGTATTAGTTCTTATGGTAGTTACGACCTGTGAACGGTGAGTCATCCATAAACAAAACATATATAATATAGTTTATCCGTAAAACACGATATCTGAACGTTGATGTCGATCGATTTGTTAACGTGACCCGAGAACGCAACGAAGCGAGCACAGGGGCACACTCAATTTGTGCACCGTACATATGGAATCTGCCGTATCCCTCCCCGCCTCCGCTAAGTCCTTTATGCGGCTAGGTATTGGATAAAATCAACGTAGTCCCGCCTACTCGGCGCACGTGCTCCGTCGTCGGTCGCTTGCTCGCGATGTACCTACATATGTATAGAAAGGAACGTTTGCTCGTTATTTTCGTTGTCGCTGCGTTATATTCACGAATATATTAATCGAGTAATAGATTTTATTAGTTTGTAATCGACGATTCGTTTAGGGGGTTCACGTGCTCATGTGCTCCTATACAGAAACCGCCACTGCTAACATATAGTGAACCTTTTTTATTATCAAGAGCAAATGTTATAATCACAGGGTGAACCAGTGGCAGGCTTTTGTCGACAATGATTTCTGTTGAGTTTCCACACTGTGTTTACCGATTATTTATTCATTGCTTATATGATAGTGTAATTGATTCATAATCTACAGATACTACACTACTACCACTTATAGTTCCAGATTCTAGTAAAAAATTAATATAATTAATATACTATATCTTGCTTAATGAAACCTGAGGAAAACAAATTGATATATTTTATAAAAGTAGATACGGTGACAGTGGTATTTAGACGATTTATTTATGGATGTTAGCGTGCTTTTATAAATAAAATGTATTTGTATTAATTGTTAAAGCGATCATGAAAGTGCAAGTGCAGCTATAGATGAATTAATGCTTCATTCAGTGTATGATTTTTCGTTCTGATTTTAGACCCATATCTTATTTACTAAACATGTGGTTTCATTATACCCCAGAAATAATTTATTTTAAATCTAGATTTATAATGTCTTTATCTATGCTATTAATCTTTGAACAAAAAGATATTCTTTATAAATACGGTATTTTGAAATTAATTACATTTCAGATTTTCCAAAATATACAGGTTGAATTTATTAACATAACAAAATACTTTTAAATTTATGTAATAATAATAACAATTACGTGGTTAAAATATAGTTATTGGTCGATTTTGTTAAATAGTATGGGTGTTCCAAAGTTAGCAAAACTCATACTTACTAGCTTATTTTAAATGGAACACTCTATATGTTATTCCATTTTTAAATTCTACAGAGAAAAGAATATGACTTTATATAAACTTTATATAAACTACTAAATATCTGCCTGTAATGACAACGTTGTTATTTACGCTTTTGTAAAAGACAGCTGTGCTGCAAGCTTTCTGTTAAGGCGGCGTAGTTTCTATATGCATTTGTTTTAACTATTCATATTTTAAATACTATACATACATGCTTAGTTTGATACAACAGTGAAACTAAAATTGATATAATTTTATACAGGTGTCCATTATAGTCTGGAATATTTGCTTAACTTTAGCCTAAAGCAACTTGACTTTTTTAAGTAACACTTTATATCTTTGCTTAGGTTAAATTAACCCCTACATAAAACAATTTTAATTTATACTAAATATTTATGATATCTCATGCAGTATTTTCTAAATAATTAATGATTTTAAATAAATTCAACGTTATTTAAGTGAATAAAGCATCGAATTAGAAAATATGTATTAGCATCAGATAATGAAATATAAAACTAGTGATCGGTTTTTTGAAAAAAAAAAAATAATAATAATTAGCAGAAATAGGAATATCTATTTCTAATAGGTCAGGCCATGACAATTATTACACTAGTATAATACATAGTTAAACGTCAAAACTGCAAAGAAATAGTTTTGTATGAAATACTTTGTAATAAATAACTAATAACTGAGATGTAAGAAAATATTCCTTATTATTTTAATATATATTTGCTTATTTATCTACTTAAATAGTATGTATTTTATTCTTAAACAGTTAAAATAAAAAAAAAAACAAGTGACATTAAACCACAATAAAATGCATCCTTAATTAAATATATCTACAGGTAGCAGTTATCCTAAATTAACAAAATATTATCCAAAATGTATCCTCTTTTAAGCATATTTCTATTAGCTTTTGCAGATTTTGCATTGGTTTTTGCAACAGTTCTAGCGAAATGAATGGAAAGGAGGTATTTCCATATTTATTCTATCTTTCATATTTCCTCCCAAAATAAATATGTTTGTATGTTACCTGAAGTATGAATATCTAAAACAAATTATACAGAGTGTATCAAATAAAAAAGTAAATTTTGCTTGGGTGTTAACTACACGACATATAAAGCACAAACCCGCCGAAACCGGATTTCATCATTAAAAAATAAAAAAAAGTAAAATTAAGAGCCAAAAATTCTTTAGTCCGGGCCTGATGCAAGGAAACGTCATGTTAAGCACCCGCTAAACGTGGTATTATGTGTAAATACATTGCACTCATTTAGTATTATTCTTAATGGTATGCCGTAAGTTCATTTAACGTCATTCTGAATAAATAAAGGCCAATCGGCCAGTGTGCCCTTGTAAAAATAGCAAAACTGTGGCATTTTAAACTTCTTCTTTTTATAAAATAAACATTCCTTATTTGTTAAGAGCATTAGTAGCCACGTAAGTCTACAAAGTATTATTTTTAATATCCTGATAAGACGTTCGAGTTTCACCGGATATGCGACTTTAGTAGTTACAAAAAACGTAAATATTTTTCTTTTGCTTTGTCGAATCGAGAGTTAGTTGTTAATAAACGCTACCACATAAATTTGAGTTATTTCTTTTGGATTTATTTAATCATATAAACGCAAAATGAATTGAATCGAATTACACAAAAATAATGTAGATACAGAAAAATTGCAAACCACGCCTTCTTACTATGAATCACGCGAAAAATGAATTTATACATTCCCGCCGCTTTGCCGATGCATCAAGCTTCGATTTTCTTTATATGAAATCATGATGGTCCTGAAAAGGATCGTTTTTTCGAGTCGGGAAGAATTTAAATAAAATGTTCGAATTGGTTTGCACTCCAAGCGGCGATCCACACAAAACTAACAGGGGTAATGGCGGAATGATAGTGGTATGTGGGGGTATACTCGGGACAGCATTTAGGTTGGGCACAGGTGCGGCTCTAGGCCACGGCATTTATAAAATATTTTTTTCGCGTTAACGCTTACAGATAGACCCCCTGTGCATTAAGACTTTTTGATTGTATATGATTACAGCTGCTACATATTATTATATTTACCTCTATATCGGATACACCCTGTATATAGGCGCTTCCGTTTAAAATAAGAAAGTTAATTTGCTTTTGTCTACTTCTGGAGCAGTATGTATAGTAAATAATACTTTTAGGTTATACAGAATGGAATTCTGCAAAACTTTTGTACAAAAGACTTTGTTCTAAACTCAAAAATAGAGCTGTAATCAACCCAGTATTTGATGTCACACCCTGTACAGTTATTTTTCAAACTTAATGTATATAAGATGAATAAACTTGGTGTATGTATACATAATATATACAACATACATATGACGCTCAATTCATTTTGTGATAAAGTTTGATTTTAGAAATGATTTAGCTGAAACATTATTTTGGATCTGATTCAAATACACATTGCATTTCCTTAAGATATTACTCCGTACTGGAGTCGAGGATGCACATATCTGTATTGTGAACTCAATGCTGCATTCATACTGCGCGATAAAGTTCTTGATACTTAACAGAAACGCGACAACCCTAAGATTGGAAAGAAAACGAAATGTCATTAGTCCTCATTTGTTTGTGTTAAGAGGAAGGTTATTGTTTGTAAATCACATATTTCATTTTTAGATTAATTCTAATTTTGTATGATTTTCTTCATACTTCTTTTTTGATTCTAATACAGTTGAGGAATCGTCGACAAACAAAATCATCAAACTGTCGATGGCATGCCGAAGATAGTTGGTATACGAGAGGAAAAATAGTGGCTCGAAAATAGAGCTCTGTGGCACTCCGTACGCGACATCCTGCCATTCAGATCTATTTAAGTAAGTGTGAACGAGATATGTGACAGCATTTAACTATTGTAGTGGTTCTGGCTAGACAAACAAATTTTTGTTAAGTTGGTTGTCTCACACTTAAAACGAAGGGAGAATTATGGTCCGAACAAGAAACTAGCAGCCTGCTCACTGTTAGGGAAGAGACAGGAAATGGTACTATTTTGGATAGAACCTTTCGGACAATTAGCAACAAAGTAGCTAGTTGATCTTTAGCTAAATGTTATAAAAACATATTTTGTAAATAGCAGCTACTTAAGTATCAGTTATTGGTTTTTGAGATAGCATCTTAAAAACATTAGCAAAGCATAGACCGACATGCATCTATTGAAGATATTTTCTCTTTTTAAAATTTTGAACAGTACCTTTATAATCCCCGAAAAAGTTAGTCTAGTACACCTCTGTTGCGTATCCATTAATTATTCTAATTGATAAATTTTGCTTGAGTAACCATTAGTACAGTTTATAAAATTAATTACAAATGTGCGAAAACATTAAACACCCGGAGACGTGGTATTTGTTTTTTTAACTTAAGTGTTTTCTCTCGGTCACTCAAATTATTATTTTCCCGTCTATACCTATTTCACTCACAACTTAACGAATAAATTAGCAAATATTTACTGTTTTTATTCCGTGGTTTATTGTGGAGATTTCGTACCTGCGGATGCATACGATATATTTATTAGTAATGTAACTTATTTACATAATACTACTAAATTAAATGACGTAATTGATCCTATTTAGACAATATAGAGAAGTACTTTTTGTTTACATGCTTTGCAATGTAGGCTTCTTTTTCTGTGTTAGTTTGTTCGGTTGATAAGTGCAAAAAGTTTTAAAATGTTAAAATAAAATTAAATATGCATAACTCATATACAGGCTGTCAACCTGCTATGGTAACAAAACGCTAGTGACATCAACTGTATTTCAGTATAAGAACACCTTGTCTTATACTGAAATACAGCTGATGTCACTAGCATTTTGTTACCACGCCGACAAAGTATAGGTATATGTATTTGCAAAGAAGCGATTCGCATATTCTATATTTGTCTTGTTATTTTGATATCGAGAAGAAAGAGATGTCATGATATTTAATTCCAACTCTTTACAGTTTAATGAAGCTCTGTGTAAGATAGAATTCATTATGGTATAGTATAACTTTCTGTGCACGGATTTTTCCGTAAAGTTTAACAAAATAGCTTCAAGCATACGAATGAAGATTCTCTCCAGTTTTGGATTGTTTATAATTGTGTTTTATTGTTTGTGGGTTTCATATAATATTTTGCCTAATGTCTTAAAGTAACAGATTTAAATTCATAGATATTTGCTAAATATTTTGTAGTGCTATTATATTATTTTGAGCTTGTATTATGCGTTACTCTAGTTGTTGTATATATATTTTAAGTCAATCTCTTCTTATATAATCTTGCCGTTAAGCTGTATTTTTATTTTAAACAAAATTGAGTAGTATATAACACTTTGGGTTGGGGTAAATATTATGAGAAAAACTACAAATAAAAAAGCGGCACATTCTAGTAATTTATTTCTATTTTTTTAAAAATTAACAATTATCAATTCATTCTTCCGTAAGTTTACNTGGGTCCGAAGAAGAACTTACCAGCCTTGCTTACTGTAGAAGGAAAGAGGAAATGGTACTATTTTGGATAGAAGCTTTTGGGCAATTAACAACAAAGTAGCTAGTTGATCATTAGCTAAATGTTGTAAAAACATATTTTGTAAATAGCAGCTACTTAAGTATCAGTTGTTGATCTTTGAGATAGCATCTTCTAAAACATTAGCAAAGCATAGATGTTCATGTATCTATAGAAATATTTTCTCTTTTTAAAATTTTGAACAGTACCTTTATAATCCCCGATAAAGTTAGTCTAGTACACCTCTGTTGCGTATACATTAATTATTCTAATTGATAAACTTTGCTTGAGTAACCATTAGTACAGTTTATAAAATTAATTTCAAATGTGCGAAAACATTGAACACACGGAGACGTGGTATTTGTTTTTTTTAACTTAAGTGTATTCTCTCGGTCACTCAGATTATTATTTTCCCGTCTATACCTATTTCACTCACTGCTTAAACAAATAAATTAGCAAATATTTACTGTTTTTATTCCGCGGTTTATTGTGGAGATGTCGTACTTGCGGATGCATACGATATATTTATTAGTAATGTGGACTTGTTTACATAATACTACTAAATTAAATGACGTAATCCTTTTTAGACAATATAGAGAAGTACTTTTTGTTTACATGCTTTGCAATATAGGTTTCTTTTTCTGTGTTAGTTTGTCCGGTTCATAAGTGCAAAAGTAAATGTAAAATAATTAAAATATGCATAACTCATATACAGGCTGTCAACCTGCTATGGTAACAAACGCTGTGCATCACTTGTATTTTCAGGTATAGAACACTGTTGTATACTGAAATTACAGCTATGTCTCTAGGCGTTTTGTTACCACGCCGACAAAGTATAGGTATATTTTGCAAAGAAGCGATTCGCATATTCTATATTTGTCTTGCTATTTTGATATCGAGAAGAAAGAGATGTCATGATATTTAATTCCAACTCTTTCCAGTTTAATGAAGCTCTGTGTATGTATATTCTTTCAAGATAGAATATCTATTAATAGGTACAGTATAACTTTCTGTGCACGGATTATTCCGTAAAGTTTAACAAAATAGTTTCAAGCATACGAATGAAGATTCTTTCCAGTTTTGGATTCTTTATAATTGTGTTTTATTGTTCGTGGTTTTCATATAATATTTTGCCTAATGCCTTAAAGTAACAGATTTAAATTCATAGATATTTGCTAAGTATTTTGCAGTGCTATTGATTATTTTTGAGCTTGTCATTAATGCGTTAACTCTAGTTGTGTTTGTTGTATATATCTTTTAAGTCAATCACTTCTCATATATTCTTGCCGTTAAGCTGTATTTTTATTTTAAACAAAATTGAGTAGTAGGTATATAACACTTTGGGTTGGGGTAAATATTATGAGAAAACTATCAAAATAAAATAAGCGGCACATATTTTAGTAATTTATTACATATTTTTTAAAAAAATTACAATTATCAAATTCATTCATTCCGTAAGTCTTTACACTTAAATGTAGAAAATCACATGCGCCTATATTACAACAAGATCCATGAGGGGAGAGGGTTTATTTTCCGCTGAAACGCAACATATGAATAAACACATTATCTTATGTGTAGATGGGGTATACAACTCACTATTTGCTGTAACTGCCACTCGAGGATTGCGCCGATGCGGAAGCTGAAGAATACGCCCCGTTTTTGCCTCCGCCACAACAGCCTCCACCGCCACCGGCGCCAGCATTAGCGCCAGCGTTTGCACTACTGCTTGCGCCGCCATAACCGCCGGCACTAGCATTAGCACCAGCATTGGTGCTGCTTCCTCCGCCGCCAAAGCCACCGGGACCTCCTCCACTATGTCCTCCAGCGCCTCCTCCCAGACCACCCCCGCCTCCTAATCCACCTCCACCTCCCAGGCCATTGCCACCCCCTAATCCACCTCCACCTCCATGACTCCAGCACCACCTCCGCCAAATCCGCCAGAACCTCCGCTACCACCTCCATGTCCTCCAGCGCCACCACCTCCAAAACCTCCAGCGCCACCGCCTCCTAGTCCTCCTCCACTTCCTAAACCGCCGCCACCGCCGTGACCACCTCCGGCACCACCGGCTCCTCCAAAGCCTCCACCTCCTCCGTTACCGCCGCCTAGACCGCCTCCACTTCCACTGCCTAAGCCACCTTTATCAACATAAACACCACCAGTAGCAAAACCATCTCCATTACCTCCGCCCCCTCCTTTACCGCCGCCGAGGCCGCCTCCAAAACCACCGGAGCCTCCACCGCTTGAACCACCTGATCCACTAAATCCTCCAGATCCGCCAGCTCCACCTCCATGTCCTCCAGCCCCACCACCGCTACCTCCAAAACCTCCAGCGCCACCGCCTCCTAGTCCTCCTCCACTTCCTAAACCGCCACCACCGCCGTGACCACCTCCGGCACCACCGGCTCCTCCAAAGCCTCCACCTGCTCCGTTACCGCCGCCTAGACCGCCGCCAGCTCCACTGCCTAAGCCACCTTTATCAACATAAACACCACCGGTAGCAAAACCACCTCCATTACCTCCGCCGCCTCCTTTACCACCGCCAAGTCCGCCTCCGTAACCACCGGAGCCTCCGGCCCCACCTCCAAGTCCGCCCCCACCGGCGCCGCCACCTCCTAGTCCACCGCCTCCTGCTCCACTACCACCGAGACCTCCTCCATAACCGCCCGAGCCTCCAGCGCCACCCCCATGCCCGCCTCCACCAGCCCCACCGGCCCCACCACCTCCTAGTCCACCACCTCCTAGTCCGCCGCCTCCTGCTCCACCACCTCCAAATCCTCCTCCTTTACCGCCACCTAAGCCACCTCCAGCGCCACCAGATTCTCCAAATCCACCAGAACCAGCAGATCCGCCGCTACCGCCAAAACCTCCTCCTTTTCCGCCTCCAAAACCGCCTCCGAGTCCGCCACCAGCGCCGCCTCCAAAGCCTCCACCTTTTCCTCCTCCACCCCCGAGAAGTCCTCCAAGACTTCCTAGGCCACCACCGAGCCCACCGCCGCCTCCGAAACCACCACCTCCTCCGAATCCACCCCCAAAGCCACTTCCACCTCCATATCCGCCTCCACCGCCTCCACCACCGCCAAAACCGCCGCCTCCATCGCTTCCTTTAGTGTAGGAACGACGTCTTCTGGAGGTAGTTGGAATGGCTTTTAGTTCCTGTAATTGCAAATTCATCTTATTCATCATGGTTTTTTTTTCACAAAATTTAACAGTTACTGAAAGCTTTAAAAATTTGAAGTGCGCTATCAAGAAGAATAGTAAGTAATTCTTCTTCATTTTCATTTATTAGCAATTAAGTCTAAATAGTTCAGCATTATTAGGGCTGTTCGAACATGTAGTTCGCGAATGGTTCGTGATCACGTGAACCAATCAGAGAACAGATAGGAGTTCTCACGAACTGGAATGCGTTGTCTGATGATCGTTCGCGAACTGCATGTTCGAACAAACCTATTATAACAACAAGAAAAAAGAGACAGGAAGCAAGAAATTGCATTGAAGACCAAGAATGATTTGCTCATTGATTTCAGATATTTTCAACAGAAATTAAATTAGAAATAATACATATTGTTTAACAAAATCAAAAATAGAAGAAAGCCCAGATCTTAGCTCTAGTAGCAGTTGTCAAGTCAGATTCTAATGTTTTCCTATCCCCGAATTGAGTTTTGCAGCAAATATGTACTGGAAGGTTATAATTTAAAACAAAATCGAAAAAAAAATATATGCCAGCACCTTTGCTCTTTTATGAAACACCCAGTATAAATAATATATAATTACAATTTCATACGTGCCAGCAATATTGGAATTCCCATGGTCATGTTCCAACAATTATAAAATGCAACTCGTAACAATTACAAAAATAGATAAATGCAGTATTAAAACACGTTTCTGACCTTGATTTTTGAACAAATAATTATAATTGATGAAGAAGTAAGTAACAGTGATGTTCCTTAAAGCTGCTTTTAAATGATATATCAATATTCTTGCAAGTAATCTGAAATAATTAATGTCTTTTTCTACGTACAATTCCCTGTAAAATTGAGCTAAGGTTGCATTTGGAAAGCATCCTGGTTGAACGGGTGACAAACATAGAGATTTAATTAAATTAGAGCTGTAAATTGTATATGTAAATTTAAAATATAAACCTCTGGTTTTTCCAAAGCCTTGCCGTCAGCTGGCCTATAATATATTCCATCCGGTAAATTGTCATCATCGGGACAGAGGGTTGATCAACAACAAACTGGGCCTGATCTTTTGGTCACTCTCAGGAATGGCGTTCGATTGACCCTTATCATCTCCAGATGAGAATACGTCGATTAGGTAGACGACACCGGCTTTCTTAGGTTCTTGCGCGAACGCTATTGTCGCAATGCACAGCACCACCGTGACAATTGGTGGTAGACCCATCTCTGCTTGCAACTGGTGCTGTCCGTATACCGTCTATTGTCTTTTATAGGCGGTTGATGCATCATCTCGAGTCACGATCTCTAGCGAGCATATCTATCGTTTGTTTAATTCTTTATTATTATGTAACGTACGAATAAAAATGAGAAAAAATTACTACGAACATACGATCAGTTTGATTATTATAAACAACGTGATGCTATGTCAAAAAATATATTCCTGTATAATTACTACGCAGTATAGATGTATAACTTTTTTTTTCATTAAGTTTATGAGTGTTGGGAAAATCGTTGAATGCATTGAATTAGTAGTTATAATTGTACATCCTTTTAGATAGAAAAAAGTCGTTTACAAATACGACTGATTACCTAAAAATATTGTAATTATAAAACCGTCTCTCATTTTAGTTTGAGATTACTTTGGATAATCTATGAATAGTATTGAAGGATTCTGAAAGTCGAAAGATCAGTTTATTAAGATTAAGTGTTAGCATACAAAAGACAAGAAAAAAAGATAGAATCGTGTAGTTACAACTTATGTAATTGTACTCAATTGTAGAAGAGTATAGGATTCAGCGACAAAATGATGTACATACAGTGAAACCTACTAGAAATGACCATTGTAAGTTCTAAATATGAATTTCGCCATATTGGTTAATTTCATCCGAGAATTGGATTTGAATACTTATTTGTATCACTAGGACAGAAAATACTACCACCTACGAGTATGAGTACGATTTCTAAGCGTTCGTACAGATATAAGTACTCGCAAAAGTGTTTCTGGCCGTGTGAGACATATTAACTTTTGGGACGTCAAACGTTAAATTTGTATTGAAAATAGAAAAGAAATCTGCTGTAATATTCTTGGTAAATCAATAGCTATTTATCAATAATAATTGCAATGGAGACACCAGCTCATGTTGGTAAGGTTGCATAACAGCTTAATGATAGTTTATTACACATCCGTCATGTTGAATGTAGTGTGCCAATTTTTAGTGACTTTTGGTAGTTTTCCGCCCGCTTTGAAGTAATGCAAAATGAGGGTTTCTAGACGGAAACCCAAAAATAATATATTTTTTGTATGCAATTCGCACTATGTAGTTAATATCTTATTACCAAACTCAAATAGAAATGCATTTAAATGGTAGACTTGAAGAAAAAAAAATATGCATGCGTTTGAAGTCTGAGCAAACAAGAGAGAAAATATTGGATATTTTGACATTCATTATAGTTGCTAGTAAAATTTGTTAATATACATAACTCGAAAATAATAAAACAAACAAAAAAAATACAAAAGATAGCATGAGGCTCACTGAAGCTCGAAACTAACAACTTTGGGATTAAGAGGTCGGGCCCTTCACAATTGAATTATTGTAGTAAAATATAAGCCAAAAGTACTGACCACATGACAAACTTATGCCCAAAATTGAGGTTAATATTTTGTGTTAATAATTTGCCACGATAACTGCAAGTATATACTGGCTACGATTCATGTTGCAAAAATTAACCTATTTCTACAAATCATTGATCATCACCCTTTAATCAAAAATCTCTGGTAGTTTTATGCTATGTTAAGTCGATCATGCTAGCTGATGTTGACAAAAATACTTTTTCAAAGTCTCTACTGCGATAAGGCATTAAAAAGTGTTCCTAAAGCTATGGAACTGAAATTAAGGCGAGTGAGTACCACTGTCACACATACTGTAAATACATACGAGAAATTAGCTCAATCGATGCCACCCCATTCGAAATAGTAGCATAAGGGTGAAAACATTTAATTTTTGCGCTTCCGGCCAGAAATACTTATTTTGCAGTACTTCAAAGCGTACAGCAAATACTTTCCTGCCTAGACAGGAAAAAATGTCACTAAAGGTTGGCCACACTAGTTTCCACATGACAAACGTCTAATAAATTGTCATTAAGCTACTGTTCAACTATGCTAAGATAAACTGGTGTCTTCATTGCACTTATTATTGATGAATAGATATTAAATTAGAAAGAAAATTACATAACATGTGTGGCAACTTGTACTGTCAACTCCCTAGTGTCAAAATGACTTTTCTATTTTCAATTCAAAATTAAGATATGTCGGCCCAAAAAACATTGTGTATCACACTGCCAGAAATACTTTTGCGAGTATTCGTATTTGTGACACTCGCAAAGCTGTAGTTTCTGGCCTAGTGATAAAAATAACTATTTATTTTTCTCAGGAATTACTTAAGCTATCACGTTAAAAAAAGATGTAAGAAGTAAATGTAGATTATGGACATTATATAAAAAATTAGAGGCTAGCTCTGTTCACTCAGTTTAAAGTTATAATTATTTTTCCCCTTTTGTGTGGTTTTTATTTTGAGTTTGGACTAAGGTGCCAACTTGGCTTTTAGCTATATCAGGCTTTATACACTTAGCTTCACTACATGTTTTTTTTCAGTTTTTTTTTCTGTATGGTAGAACATGTAAATAAAAAAAAAAGACTCCTCGAATGATCTTAGGAGTAATTTGTTATTGGTTATTTTAGGGTTATAATAATTATTCATCCATTAATTTCAGAATTTTTTGCAGGTCTGTAAGGCACCGAAATACAAAAAGTATGTTGTAATAATGAAACAATATTTAATTCCGTACATCCAGTTTAAAGTTGTTATTATTTTCCCTTTTCGAGGGGTAGTTTTTTTGAGTTTAGTTTAAGGTGTCAAGTTGACTTTCTCTTATACAGGTGTGTATGTATTTGGGTTTATTATGTATTTCTTCAAGTTCTTGCAGTGTGGTAGAATATGCAAATAAAAAATAAATCTCTTTAAGTGATCGTCAGCAGCAGATTTGATTGATTTTTTAGTGTTAAAATAATTATTCATCAATCAGTTTTAGAATTACTTATATGTACATTTCAGCTTTAGTACAGCCTTAGAGAAAATAATGATAACTTTGAACTGTGTGAACGGAATTACCTTCTGGATTTTTTATAGAATGTTCATAATCCATATTAAATAAATGTTTTTGATTATTATGCCCTTTTGAAAGTAATAAATTACGTAACTGCCTGAAAAAAAATATTCAATTTTTACAACCCTTATGCGAATATCTTGAATGGGTTGGCATCGATTAAGTTAATTTTTAGTATTTATGCGACAGTAGTACCCACTCCCATTAATTTTAGTTCTATAGCTTTAGGGGCATTTTTCAATAGCTTATCGGAGTAGAGCCTTTTTTTAATTCGATCCCATCTCGGTCTTGTTAAAAAGATAATTTATTTGATTTATTTTGAATCTGCTGTGCATAATTTAATCATATAAAGTAACTTTTTTTTTGTCACTGTACTTTAACTTCTTCATTGGAGTTTTTTTACACCTGTACATCCTAAATTTATCGGCTATTTTCGTTAGTATTCGATCAATTGAATCAACTTTGTGATTTAATTTGTTTGATTAGTTGCAAAAAAGAAAAAAAAAGCTGTCGGCGCTTCTAAAAGCCATTTTTTAAATATTATTACTTGCAACAAATTTGGCAAAACCAATTAAATTTCAGTGTAAATCAAAAATTGCCTTGAAGTCACTACAATTCCGCCTTTCTCCAAGAACCTAGTACAATAGCACCTTGTTGTTTTTGAACTAACGGTACTCTAAACAAAACGATACCATCTAATTATTACAATTTGTTCGACTTCGATTATTTCAAAGATACTATCACGAGATTTATTTCTATGAACACGACATTGAAATAAAGTCCCGTCCATTGGCACATTTCTGGAACGTATTTTAAAAAGTATTATTTTGGTCCGCGGCATGTAAACCTGAAATGATGTTAATAATAATAATCATTATTATGTAAATTGGATACAAATACTATACACATGTATTCTGGGAATAAAAACACGGATTTTTCCTGTTAATATAATCGGGTTATTCAAGTAATTAGATGATGAAAGAGATCTGGTTATTCGTGTATTCTCCATGTGCCGTAAATAACTACATTAATTGCAATGTCCGGATTTGTGGAATGTCCAAGCTGTATTTTTGCAGTATGGAATACATAAATATTTATTAAAAGATTTAAAATTTATTACCTTGCTAGCGATGGTATTACCCTAGAGCATTGTCTTACATCCTTTAAAAAGGATTTTCTGGTGTAATCATTTAACAAAACATACAGTGCTATTTATAATTAACGATTGTTCGTGTCAGATGTGTGTTTAAATCCGCGCACGTTTAGTTAGACAATAGGGTTGGGAACCATTATTATTATTCGTCAAATTATTAAGTTACAAGTTTTTTTGTTTATGAGATTAGTAAGCGCAAAAAAAAGGAATATGAAAATCTATATTTTTAAAAAATTTTGGTCTAATGTCACAACTGTTCCGCCCAATGAAAAATTAGAGATACTGTTTTGGGCCAATAAAAAATTAGTTAGCG
Organism: Protaetia brevitarsis; assembly: GCA_004143645.1. Lineage (NCBI taxonomy): Eukaryota > Metazoa > Arthropoda > Insecta > Coleoptera > Scarabaeidae > Protaetia > Protaetia brevitarsis. The sequence goes on along the minus strand of RXPK01000181.1, from coordinate 717,093 downwards.
GTTTGGCGTTCGCCGATTACACAATCTGGGTCTCCATCTCCGCTGTCAGTTAATGTATCAAATTTTCAATTTTGACATTCTATTTGATTGGAATTACGTTATAATCCGCGTTGTATTTAGAAAGACGTCATTTTTTGGCAAATTTTGGTCAGTAACTATTTCAAATTCAGAACCTAATGAAAGTTGCCTATTTAATTGTATAAATACTTTAGCAACAATTGTCTTATTAAACTTACATTAGCATTTCTACAAACTATTTAATACTATATTATGTCTCTACGTATTGTAGTATTACGCAATTATTAAATAATCACACTAAATGTCATTTAAACACTGACCAAAACTATTAAATGATACCTGACATATGTGACACTGGGCGAACGCAAAAATCTCCAGTTTTTTATTGGCCAAAACAGTTGTGATTGCAATTCACCACTGTATCCGAGAAGTAGAAAGATGTACCGAGCCACGTAAAAGCGTCGCTATAGTCTCTGCCAGTCAGTCCACAGTTAAAGCGATTAGTTCCGTAAGTGTGGACTCTAAGCTAATTTGGGATTGCGTAAGCGCCCTTAGTGAAGAGAGCACCCAAAGAAAATTAACATGGGCCTGGGTCAAGGTCAATAGTTGTCAAGGTCATTCGTTGGAACTGGCCCTTCTTTCGACACTACTAAATCGCAAATTAAAAAATCTTTCAATGAATGAAGACAGGCAAGAGAGTTCCTAACGGAACGGAGGCCTGAAATTACTTTGGATCTTTTGATCAAAGATAGGAAGACTGTCAAAATGATAGTAGGCCCAATAGATGACTCAACCTGCAGATTCTGTCAACAGGAGGAAGAAACACCAGTTCACGTGCTGTGCCAATGTGAAGGTTTGGCGAGGTCAAGGTTTCTAGTAATGGGCGTGAAGAGCCCCACATCTAGCAGCTACACAAAGAAGCTGCTCTCAAAGATGATAAGCCTAATTAGGAGGGCAAAACTAGAAGACGTTTTCTAGGAAAACGGAAATCACAATAGATTTGAACAGGTAGCAGTGATACAAGTCCATAGGCCATCCAAATCCTAATCTAATCTAGTCTAACCTAACACACAGTTAGCGCAGGGTTATTGATCACGTGAACTAATCAGATCCTTTCGTTTGATTGGAATTTACGAAAATTCAAATGTATTTTCCGATAGATTCGTGTGATCGAGGATCGTATGGAAACTGCATATTGGAATAGAGTTGCAGTCACACCCATACTTTTTAGCTATGGAAGAATCAGTTGGATCAGAGTAGCAGATTGGAAATTATTGTTCGGCCAGTAAATGCTATTTGTTTTTTTCTGTTTTTTTTATATACTATGTAAAAGTAAGGAGTGATCTTGTTGAATACCAGGCATTAGAATGTATAATCATTTGTGATCTTTATATCTACTTTAAGATATGTTTCACCTTATTATTATGATATATATTTGTTATTTACATCTATCAGCTGTTTTTTTTTTGCATATTGCAATTTCTATAAGTTAATCAAATTAATATGTGTACTGCCTTCAAATTCGCTGTAGGTATTAGTTCTAATTTAATTCAATAAAACCCATGTATTTCTACAATTACTTTAACACATTTATGGAATTCATAAGTGCCTACAAAATGAAAATAATTGCTAAGAAAAGTTGCACTGTAGCGCATCCTAAATTACTTACGTCAACCTTTACCTCTATTTATAAAATAAATTTTATGTTGTTGCATTTGGTATGTATAAACGAGAAATACATAAATACATCATATATCGCAACTTTAACAAGACAAGATGGGATCCATGCATAAAACTTGCATCTTACGTTAACCTTGGCAATAAGCAAAAGTTGATTTTATCTCCGTGTTATTCTACCTATCAAAAGCAATTCATAAGTACATTTGTGGTAACTAATATATCATTAATTCAGTATTTTACCGTATTATTTTATGAGAAAACAAATCGATGTGTCTAATAATTAAATTATCGCAGTTAATTGATGCGGAGAAACAAGAAAAGTACAGTTCTAATTTACCGTTTCTATTATTGCGGTTAGCATAATCTTATAATGATTTCGAGGAAGCTTTCCATCTATCTAACTAAATATTTTAATTAGCAGATGCTGATATAGTACAATAACGATGCAAATTAATTCCAATAATGCTTGAAATACATTTGAAATTGCCTAGCTATAGAACTTGATTCGTTACTTGTAAAGCGCTTTACACTTTGGATTACTATGGTTGCCTTGTAGATTTCAGTGTTTTAGTATCCTCTTAAGAAAACTAAAATAATGAACAGTTGTAAAAATAACTTATATGAGTTGCTAGATCGCAAATTTTTATTGTAATACTTATTGTTTCAAAACAATCTGTATAAATAAAATCTCACATTATACAAAAACTATAATCGAAATACGTATACGACATTAATCTATATTTAAGAGTTCAGTAATCAATTTAAACTGTTAGGAGAGAAATTTAGACTGTGTTGGCGGCTCGGGTCGAAAGAGGATGTCCGCAGGGTGGAATTCTGTCCCTTCTGCTGTGGAACCTGGTCGTGGAAGAGCTGCTTGTGAAGCTGCACAATGAAGGACATAAAACTTTGGGGTATGCAGATGATCTTGTCATTCTGACCCAGGTTGACTTCGACAAAATGCAGAACCCTCCATAAATTTTACAGGCATGGACCGAGGAGAGAGTCTAAATATTAGTCCCAAAAAATCCACATAATAGTATTCGCCAAAAAGAGGAACTTAGATGGTCTTGGATCCCTAAAACTTAGAAGTGAAAAAATAAAGCTGTCAGATGAAGTGAAATATATTAGTGTCATCCAAGACCTCAAGCTTATTTGGAATCGGCAGCTTCAGAGGACTAAAACCAGGGCAGAGACAACACTTACGTCGGCTAGAAGAGCTCATGGAAAGGCATGGAGATTAAGACCAAAAAAAGAAGATGTTCGGATCACAATAGTATTCTCCAAAAAGAGGAACTTACACGGTCTTGGACTCCTAAAACTCCGAAGTGAAAAAATAAAGCTGTCAGATGAAGTGAAATATCTTAGTGTCATGCAAGACCTCAAGCTTACTTGGAATCGGCAGCTTCAGAGGACTAAAACTAGGGCAGAGACAACACTTACGTTGGTTAGAAGAGCTCATGGAAAAGCATGGAGATTAAGACCAAAAAGAAGAAGTTCAGATCCATGATCACTTATAAATTTCTGGTATAACTGATAAAAATGCAGTAGCAAAGTGTTATGCTTGCGTATTTAGGAATAACAGGAGCAAAGAGAACTACTCATGCAGCAATGAAAGGCCGCCCAAACCTCCCTCTACTTCCCTTTACATTTGGTGATAATGGACGAGGCAAGAATGGGGAATCTCCGATTGCAACAACAGTGGCAGATATGCAGGATTCCTATTTGCCAGAAAGGCAATCTTTTGGGAATGAGATCAGGCTACATACATGATTTCGACACATCTTCCACTAAGTAAATGTGCCACCGTTTTTTAAGCAGAAAATATGAAAATAAGCGGATCTATATTACTACAAATAGACAGGCGATACTGAGGGCACTTGTAAACCCCAAGATACCATCAAGACTGATTTGGAAATGTATTCAAGAACTGAATAACCTAACAGACCGCAATAAAGTCACTTCGCTGTGGGTGCCCAGACCTTCAGCAATCGAAGGAAACGAAAAAGCCGATGAGTTAGCAAGAAAGAAATCATCTGCTTCATATGTAAGCCCAGGAGCTATTTTATGTCTAAAAACAACAGCCACGGAAGCAGGAAGATGTTGGGTTAAAAGAGAATTGGACTAATATTAGCCAGGCAAGCTTCATGGTAAGAACCTTACTAAAGGGGACCATCAAAAAGAAGGCTGATGAGCTACTGTAGCTCAGTGGGAATCATCTTCGCATTGTATCAGGTCTTCTAACAGGACACTGTATACCGAAAGGAAATTTACGAAAATTGGGATCAACACTGGAGATACCAATTGTAGAGAGTTTGATGAGGGGATAGAGAACACCTACTATATCCTTTGTGAATGCTATGCTCTGGACATAAGAATACAGGCAATTTTTGACAAGCCAAAAATGAAACCAGAGGATTCCTTCGATCAACCAGCCAGAGATCTGTACATATTAGTGCAGGCTACTAGGATGCTGGAATGGCCGGTATAATTTAATGGGTAAGAGAAATGGGAGACTAAATACAAAAAGCCAAGAGGCTGCAGTGTTTCCGAAGGAAAAAAAAACGGTGCTACATGTCAATATGCTTACATGAAGTTATTCAAATATAAAGTAAATGAAAGAGTTTGTCGTCCAGCCGCAGAGCGCATCTTCCTGTCGTAGTGCTGGTGTGTCAGCGTAATAAACGAAAAGATAACATTCATGCTCATGCCTAAGATGGACGAGGTAAAACACTTTCTCTTCCATCCTGAGGTAAGTAACATCTTTCCTTTGTTGATCATAAAATCATTTATTCCAGATTGTGCCTGAAACGTTTTGTAATACGCATTAGATATTCACCCTGTGAGCATTAAGTTTTTCGAATTACTTTGTGTAGTTTACATACATAATCACATGTTAGTGTATATAGACATAAATGGGCAGAGATTCGTCTGACAAAAAAAAAAAGAATTCGAGCGCGCTAATTAATGATTGATTTCATTGTTGACTTATTATCTAGATACAAATGTATTTATAGTGTATGTACATATAAACACATATACAACAAACAACATTTTAATATAATAGTTCGACCGCAAACGTAAAAACTAAAGTCAAGGTGAAGCGTGAATGATGTAACCGAAATTTCCATACCAAGTACCTTTAATAATGTGAAGAGTAATTTGTTTGGGACTGTAAAAAAAAGTATATGTGTATATAATAATTGGCCATGTCTATATACAGCTATTAAATATGTTAATGTGTATGCTATCATAAATTTAATTGACGTAATTAATATTGTTGAATCTGGAAATTATTCGAAACAATAGTCGAAAAAGTAAGATCGGTGTTTGATTTTAATTCTTTGTTTTGAATCGAAGATGGAGAAAGGATAATAACAATTAAGGTTACCTTGCGTTTCGATTAGAGTATTTTCTAAGGTAGGAGGTGCAATGAGAAAAAATATAAAATGAAAATAAACTTGTCTTAAATATTTTACAACAAATTAAATATAAATGTTTAGAATCACATATATTTATACATTGAAAATATTTTGCAATAATATATTTAAGTCTACAGCATCATTTGCATAGTATGTACATGTCATTAAGCAAATTTACATAAAAAAGAAATAAATCCGCATCTTAAAAATACAGTAATAGAGAATAGATGTCAAATTAAAGTATCGTAAATGTATTTCTATAAATCAATATAGGTATCGAATTGCGTAATGAGAAATTTCTGGTTTATACACGTGCAGAATATTTTTGATGCAATTACGGCCCATTTTATAACATTTCTTTAAAGCTTCAAAATTACTTTAAACTAAAGCTCTCATAAATAATACACCGACTTTTGTTAAAGTGCTAAAGTAACATTTATTATTAACCCTATTTATTATGAACCGGCCTTTAAGCAGTTTTCAACGGCTTTTATCTAATAGTCTTAAATTTAGTTAATTTAACACCCATTTTAATCAGTTTCAAAGCACAATAAAGGCGTTATTGGAATCGAACTTGCATACCTGGTTGCATACTCGAAGTGACAAATATTAAATTGTTATTTATGACCATTATAATAAGCCATATTAGATCAAAATGTTATTTATACGATTATAAAAACAAATAATTATATTTTATTTGTTAGTTCAAGCGTATCTGGTGTTATTGTTCCGGGAAATTTAATCTTTCTTCGGGATATTATATTTTAGTAATATGTTGTGTATGCCTCTCGGTCTGCAGTGAATAACCGTATTTTAATGTCGGTTATGATCTTCTATTTGAATTTATATTAACTATCTGTGCATAGATAACAATTAAGCCAGATAACGGTCAGTAAAATTTAAATGAAAATTTCTTCTTCTGGCGAACAGAGCGGGCACTTGTTTCGTTCGCTTCTCCTATAATTTTACACTACACATTTAGAAAGACCCAAATTTATACGTAAAATGGTTCGATTTTATAGATATCTGTATTGCATTTAAATCCACATTTACCTGAATGATCTTTAAGCTCTTCCTATGAAAATATTCTGAGAAGAATATCCTGATTGCCACTGAAACCCCACGTTGTGCGCCAAAATTTATGCTGTTTCGCACAGCACAGATGTCCAGAGTTTAAATTTTTAAATTCAATCTAATATGATTTAGAATATCTCAATATATTTGTATCTTGTTTCATTTAATTGTTATTACCTTTATTTATCTTTATAAATCACTTAATCATTCAGAACTAAATAAAAATAACAGTGAAACCTATGACCGTTTGTTGGAGCCCTAAGTGCGTCCAATTTTCGTAGTTTACCTGAAACTATAGGAGGCGTTCCTATGTACCTAGGTATTTTATCGATTTTTTATTAAAAAAAATTTGCATTTGTTTCAGACAGTTATACAAAATCTATGACATGTGTCAAATCTAAAGTCCGTTTACATTAACAAATAATCTTAAAAAAACATGTCAAATTGACATTCAAGTTGTACGAGATTTTATTGCAAGCCAGTGTACCTGTGAGTAAAGAGTCTTTTAGAAAACAACAAAAGAGTGTTAGGTAAGTGTTTTAATAAAGAAAATACTTATGGTGTTTTTTTTTAATTTTCTTTTATTATATTATTTGACTTTGAATTTCCATACTAAATTAACATTTTATCCAACATTCCACAAACGACCCGAGAAGGGAGCTTTGGGGTGTACTAATTAGCTCATAAAGATGAGTAATAATCATTATCAACACTGGTTTATCTTGACCTGTGGAAACGTGCCATTGTCTGTTCCCATTTTAAGGAAGGGAATAAATCCTTGTTTATGTAACTTCTCCAATCTCTATCTTATCTAACTTTAGTAAGTCTATGGGCAACTTCTTACGCTAGAATTTACAATAACGTTCGTTCTTATCTGTCACTGAATCAACATGGCTTCATACGCGGACGATCGACGACAACTAATTTATGCACCATTTCACAGTTCTTAAGTGAGGTTCTGGACAGGGGTAGTCAAGCTGATGTCATCTACACAGATTTCTCGCATGCCTTCGACACCTTAGACCATGCTGCGCTATTATCTAAGCTTGATTCTCTTGGCTTTGCTCCATGGCACTGCAACTTATGCGGTCGTATTTAACCAATCGTAGGTGTTATGTCTCCTACAATGGTTCCACTCTCACGAATTTACTGCTGAGTCAGGGGTGCCACAGGGGTCAATATCTTGGTCCCTTGCTGTTCATACTTTTCATTGATGACCTATTAACTGATATCACCTGCTCAGTTCTGGCCTATGCGGACGACTTAAAAGATTTACTCTGGATATCCAATGCGGATGACATTTATTTTCTACAGCATAATCTAGACCTAATCACCGAATGGTCTCGTACAAACAAGTCGCACTTTAAACATAGTAAATGCCTTTTTGTAAGCTATACTCGTTCTAAGTCTTCTATTCCCTCTCAGTATGCAATTGACAGCATTTATCTTAATCGGAAAGAATTAGTTGATGACCTTGGAGTGACCTTTGATCCGCAATTAACGTTCAAACCGCAGATTGAGAAGGTGTGTGCGGCGAGTTACAAGATGTTGGGCTTTGTAATGAGAGTGGCTAGTCATTTTAGCAATGTAGACCTCATGAAATTACTATATTACACCTTTGTGGTAAGCAAGTTGGATTATGCTGTTATAGCTTGGTATCCTTTTTACACATCGCATCGCCTAATGCTCGACCGTATCAACCGCCGGTTTTTAAAATTCTTATCCTTCAAAGTGGATGGAGTATATCCGACAGTGGGCACTAGTCAGGAGGAGCTATTACTGCGTCACAACATGCCGTCCCTTATGGGACGACGTGATCGTCAGTGCGCTGTTTTTTTTGTGGAAATTAGTGAACAACAAGATGGACTGCGAATATCTTTTATCAAAAATATGTTTCCACGTACCGAGAGTAAGTTCACGTTATGAAAACTCTTTTCGTCTACCTACAGCGCGAACGAACCTGCTTCGTCGGTCACCTATTAGTGTCATGTGCAACACTGCAAATAAATTATTTGAGGATCTTTTCTTTCAGGGTTAAACCTATATTTGCAAAACTTCATTATTTATTTTCATTATTATTTAATCGATAATTGCATTTTTGTTATTATATGTAGTGTGCTTAATTTTCATTCATTTAATAGCATATTGCTATGTTGGTGTGCATTTTTCAATTTAATTTCTTTCTTTTTTTTTTAGTATACCTATTATTTATGATTGTAATTTGTCCTGTTATTGGGTGTTTCACCTGTTGGGCAATAAAGGTTATTATTATTATTATTATTATTATAAGGAAACGTATCATCCAAATATACTGTTGTTTTTCAGTTTTATCATTCATCATTTCATTAAATTCATGAAGTAATTACAATAGTGAATTTGATATATAACAGTATATTTAGATGATGCGTTTCCTTCTAGTTTTTTTAATCATTGACAGCATTTTAATTTGTTTTTGTGTTGACCTTTTAAAAGTCTGAAGATGACCAGTTTTTGCCAAAACATGTAGGTTTTATAGATAATAATAAATCGGAATGAAAAGGACATTAGTTAATTAAATTGTGTTTCACTACATTTTATGTACAGTCCGCGACATTATTATTTAGCACTCGAACGAATGGATTGACGCTTTGATGGTGCTAATATTAATGCCGGAAAGTACATATTACTATTTTGTTTAATAGCAAATATACACTTCTATTCTCTAATTTGCTCCTTAATTACAGATATCTATTATTCTTCTGATTTTAATGGTATTTAGAAATATGTGTTCACTAGATGGCTAAAAGCTTATCCATAATTCTCGAATTCATTACTGTAGGTCATACGCGTTAGTAATCCCCTCCCTTATAAACCAGTGAGTAGTTATATTTATATTTTTTCTATTAGTAGCAACTAGGTTGCCATGATGGCTCAACGAGATGTTTATTCTGCTATCAATTTGTATTACACCGCACTTCTATTTCATTAAATATTTAATTTATAGTTTAATTTTAATCATTATTACCTGCTTTTATACTAATAAAGACAATGTATCTATCAAAAACATGCATAATTTATTAATTTAATAACAGATGACCACATTAATGAGCATAAGGACTCTTACTCAAGGTGAGTACACTTATTTGCAATATTTAAATTAGCGGTTAAATACTAGCTAGTATGTTGAAGAAAATTTATCAACTCATTGTCTCCATGGATCTTTAGTTATTAGAGCAACATTAAGTGTCGACACCAAAGAAATTAATTTTAATTTAGTTTCCTTGGTATCGATACTTATTCAGGAGTGGAGACTCAATGTAACTCTCATAACTAGGGATCCATAGAGATAATGAGTACAGTGATCGTAGATGGATATATTACAATATCCTTATCTCCGCGGCTGCACTGTAAAAAATTACAGTAATTTGTCATGGTAAATCAGGAATATTACATGTAATAACGTGTGAATTACCACAATATCATCGTAATTTTGTTTTACATGTTTTTTCTCAGATATTAAACATGGAAAAGAAAATTTCGGGTAAAATTTATCAGCTGTCTTCATGTAAGTTCGAAGATGTACAAACAAAATTTAAAAGGAAATACAGGAAAAAAACATGTACAAATTTGACTTTACTCTCAAAATTTACTAAAAGAGTAGAAAAATTGACATTTTTTTATTTGGAGGTATTTAGTGCACTTTAAAAGTAATTTTACTATTGAACTATTAATTTTGCTGTAAAAATGTGGGATCTTTTATATTTATTTATTTTTTACTTGAATTTTCGGGGAAAACTATAGATACAATGAAAATACGAAAATTCATACGTCCCAAATGTGATTGGTTATGGATTATTTATCGTGCGCTCGTAGGTAATTCTATTCGCGTTTCGAAACCTTATTATGGCTCAATGATATCATGGTACTCACAATAAATCGCCAAGGTTCGCGTATAGCGTATTCAATTCTTGATCCCTGGTTAGCGCAGTTCAGTATGAACCTATTAGGTGCTATAAAAGAAATTAGGTAAGTTGCTTGCTCTCTTTTAAAATACATAATGAATTACCCCAGTTGTCGGTATAAATATTAGAGTTTCATATAATATTAACAACATCAATTTTACGTACAGTTCATCATCTTAAAAATACATCAGCATGTGAAATTTACTAGATAATAGAAATTTTACCTTATGAAGCAAGTTTACCTGTAAAATTGTAGGCAACTTTGTTACCAACGATTTTACATGTAATTTTACTGCAACTTTTTTTACAATGTACGCTCCAAATTAATTATAACCTTATAATTAAATGTATAATAAAATAAATATAAAGAAGTATTGTACACATAATAAAAATTACAATTATTTTAAGCGTGATTTAACACATGTATAACATAGCATCTGTATGTATTACTTTAAACGTTTTGAAATAAATATAAAAAACTTTAGCACTAATCATTCACTTGGCTATAGACACATGTCTCTAAAGATGTAATTATCGACTACGTAATTAGAGGTGATGTTAATTTCTTCATATTTCAATTGCAACTTGAAATCCTTGAAAACGAATCATAATTTTTATATAAAGAGCCAATAAAAATATTCACACAATAACCAATAATTACAGTATGGTACTACTCTCCCTCTGCGGATATTTTATTTTATTTATTTAAACGTCTCCATACGATGTTTATCTATATTGTTCCGACTGAAGTGAAAATCATTTACGTTTCGACATTTCTATTATGCAGTCACGCTGCGAAAAGCTTGACGTAAGTATATACAGAAATACCCATACCAGTTTATTTTCCGAGAAAGTCAAACGTAAATTTGCCGACTCCCTTCGCAGATGGCACTGAAGGCAACTGCATCTTGCTACGTTCGTTCGCTTTTTTTTTTTGTTTCTCTTCGACTCTTGATCGCGTTTTCGTTGTAAATTATTGATCGCGCGAACGGCCTCGTCTCGTGCACTTTTGCCAAAACGTATCTTCCTCTTTACCTACTACTACAACGGCGGCTCTCTATGCGCAGGGGATCACTAAAACCGGAACGTATACGTCTCAGATCTCTAACCGCAAAGGAGGGTCACGAAAGTGAATAATGTTCGTAAAAAATAAATTGAAAAATCTAACGACAAGAATTTATTGTACTTGCGCGGTATAAAATTTTATTTTAACAAATATAGGACGCTCCCAGAAGAGTTGTTCTAATATATTTTTTCGGAATTGTTTTTTCTGAGTGTGTATTATACCGTGTTTCTATACAAATCTCGTTGGAAATATGTAGGAGCTGTGTTATAGTTTATAAACTTCTTCTTTTATTTTTTTGCCATGATAACATCGTCTTACATAATTTTTTGGTTAAATTAATAAATTAAGTGGAATCAGTAATACAACAGAAATTATTGGTCGCATTATAATAGATTTATTATAAACACTACCCAAAATTCCTACATCATGTAGGATATCATTTAAATGTCTTTTATCAAAGATCTTGGTGAAAGAACTTTAATAAAGGATAATGGCGTTCATCCATTAGATTTTTATCTTCGGCGCTTTCTCAAATCACGTATTTACCTTAGATGACCTACTACCCACTACTTTGCAGTGTGCAGAAGTTGAGGATGAATGATGAACTGCATCGCAGACATGTCTTGCAAAAAAGTAACTTAGAAATTTCGTAGAAGACTCGTAAACTTGATTTGAAAATACAAAGGTATTGTATTAGCAAAGGTGATATGCGTATTTACATTAGATATTTGGTCTATTTTGTTCCTTTAAATTTTGTGATGTCCAGTTTTAAAATTTTCCAATTTACTTTGGATTTCGACTATACATAATAATAATAATAATAATAATAATAATGTATATTCATGCCAGACACAGTACATCAGTGTATATAAATCGTCAAAAAGATAACAGCAATAAATAATATAAAATTGTATATAAAAAATGACAATACGAAAAATTATAATAACATACAATAAAACATATGGAATGAATCAAACAATTAGACAAATAGAAATGTGTATATAAGAAAAAAAAATAACAAAATGAAGTTTGAAGTGTAAGTCATAGATTTATGATATAAGATAGTCTCCAACTGAATAATAACACCTTCGCATCAGGTAAGTTTTTAACAGTTTTTTAAATTGAGTAGAATTATGAGCATTTTTTATTGCAGATGGTAGCCTGTTGTAAATGGCCTGACCCGCATAGTTGGTGACTTCTCGAAGCAAGTAGTCCTTGCTGATCAGTGCGGAGTAAGTGAACGTACCTAGTAGCGAATTAATGATCGTTAAAAAGTCTGTTTGTTGAATTAATATCCGGAGTATTCGGCACACCTATAATAATAAATACATGGAAGTGTAAGAATATTTTCCCTTTCAAAAACTGTCTGCAAGATTCGTCATTGCGTAATTAAAAATTAAACGTAATATTCGTTTTTTGTAGAACAAAAAAATCGTTTAGAATTCACAGAATACCCATAGAACCGTATTAATAAGAAAGGACCTAGAGCATAATAAAACGTTCATAATATGCTCCTGATGAAAGCGCAGTTTTCAGTTTTAAAAATCGCAATAATTAAGCACTGTTGAACCTAGCACACACGTGTTCAATATGAGAGTTCCAAGTTAATTGCTCGTCCAGCTAAAACCACCGAGAAACTTATATGATCAACGACACCCAATACATCAACATTCGGGAAAACGAATCTAATCGATGTTTAGTATTTTACGTTTATAAAATTTGACGCAACAGATTTGTTCGTGTTCAGCAGCAGACTTTTGCAAAACAACCACTCACTAAAAGCTCTTAAGATCTGCTCCACTCCGGACAAAAGATCCTGCTCGTCGTGGAAGTCACAAGACAAAGAAGTATCGTCAGCAAATATCACCAATCCTTCAACCTTCACATAGTTAGGTACATCATTTAATAAGGCAATAAACAATAAGGGTCCAAGTATTGAACCCTGTGGTATTCCGTGTTCAACCTGATATTCGCTGGATCTTGCATTGTTTAAACTCTGATTGTTCTTCCAGAAAGTGTACGACTCAAACCACTCCAGCAAAGCTCCCCTGATGCCCAATGAGTGAAGTTTCTCTAGTAAAAATACGTGTCGCACGGTGTCAAAAGTAGAATGTCAAATCAAAAAGAGCAGTCCAACTGTGTACTTTTTACAATCGATGGCCTTGTAAATTAACGTCAACAAACGCATTACGCGGCTTATAGCCGTTAGAAAAAACTATGCGATAACCATGTTGATTGTCAGTAAGTGCATTGTATTCGTTAAAAAGCTCACAACTCTATCAAAGCATGAATTCTTTCTAAGTATTTTCGCAAATATCCGTTTATTATGGAAATTGCCGGGTGTTCTCCTCATACATATGTCATTTATAACTTAATTGCGGAAAGGGTAGAATAGATATAGAATTATTGCAATAAACAATGCATGTGACGAAAATAAAACATATAAAAAAAATATAACAAACAAAAATAAAACAATAAACACGTTCACACGAGAGAAAAAATTAGATACCAAAATCGTCGAATGAAAAGAGGCTTGTTTAGAATATTATCTTCAAATGCGTCGAAAAGAGTTAAAATAGAGACTCAATAAAACGAATAAATATTGAAAAAGAAAGCCCATGAAGTACAGAGAATTTTTGCAGAAGAGAGAACCGTTTCGGAAAAGTAATACTATTCAGTAGAGTTTGTAAGAATAATGCCGTTCGATAGGAATATCGCTCATATTAATACACCATCTCACCGACCATAATAATAGGGAGTATAAAGTCAAAATTTTTTGGAAACAAAACAACGACGACATGGGTCGTGCCTCTCCACTAATCATCCACAGCTCTTTTTGTATTAAAAAAATTCGAATAAATTGTTGTAGTGTGAGCCCAACAAAAAACAACAATATCTTATCGAGACTCAATAGCGAAAGTAAACCACTTCGCAGCACACCTAAGATTAGCCTTATATTCTTAGAGCATAACAGCGATACAAGCCCTTCCACAACATCTGAATGGCTCGGTCCACCCCAAGCGTATCCACAGTAACACCTAAAATCGACATCAGTAGCAGGGGAATAAAAGACTATATGAATCACAATATAAGGTTGATTGTTGTCGGTAAATACAGTAACAATTGGTTTGCTAGGTTAAGAGTAAATTTATAGCGAAACCATCACAAATCCCGGAAATGTCGGCGGTTGATTAATCGCTTAAGCATCACATGAAAGCGCGCCACGTAAGGATGTATCTTGGCGAGAAACAGGTATATTCGCGGCACATGTGCCAGGTCATGAATAATATTAAAATAACTCGTCAAGTACGAGCCTGCGCACCCACACACGGCCAAACTCCAAATCAACATTCCAACTCACAATCGCACAAATTGGGGGTATATAAAAAGTAAGAGCAGGTAAAGAAAAATAAAAAGTAAATAGATATCATTGAATAATTACACTGCATTGTGGAAATCTGCAAACGAATGGGGGTAGAAGCATTCCGAGTCATCTAGAGCAAGCAACCTAGTGCTTTTGTGCTGGTCGTGTTTTGCGTTGTGTTCTTATTTAATAAACTGCCAATTACGTTTGCCTCACTATTTTTCATCCAAATTTTTATGTGATAAATAAATTTAAATAAACAGGAAAATGAAAAACATCATATCGAGGACAGGATTTAGGCAAGATAAAGGCATTTTATCTAAACAAAACAATGCCTAATGGACCAAAATGAAAAAATCATGAAACAACAATAACATCAGTTACATACGCAATGGAAACAATAAGCTTAAACCAAATAGAAAAGAAACTGAAGTATTAACGCAGATAACTACCAAGATATCGCTAATTTATAAAGTTGGAAATACCGAAGTTCTTTTGTGCATTCAGTTTGGTTTATTCTTGCTAATGAGAGAAAGCGTGACAATAGGAGGAAAAAATTCCATGCAGAAATTGAGAATGAACATAGAGAAAGAAGTAACTCTGTTTGCAATTAGACGTAATAAATGTGAATAGTTTTTATTCTATAAGTAAGAAAATCTAAATGGCCTCAAAAATGGTTAAGTTAATTAAAGGTACAATGGACTAGATTTGAATCTATTAAAACTTTTTGGCCCTATCCACCAGTCGAAAGGAGCATAGACAGAAATGGAAAAGCTCAGAGCGGAAAAATGACGCCTTGCGAATATTGATTCCATCCAGGAAGTTCATGTACATGCACGAGTAGCCACTACAACGTACTATAAGTGTGTCAGAGGAAATGGATCCGCACATCCAAAGACAGGATGTAACCCAAGGTCTCATTATTGATAGGTTTAAAACTTTTGGTATGCGAAACGCGTGGCAGAAGAGAGGTTATTGATAATAATAAGCAGCAGTTCGGTTGTGTGATAATTATCAAAAAATATCTATTCGAATGTATTGATTTTGTATAAATGTTTTAAATTAAATATACCTCTCAATAAGTGAAAAAGTTTTTTTTTATCCATAAAAAGACAATCTATTCATTCCAAAGCCCACGAGGCCACTTGCATAGCCTATATACAAACTAATTCACTTAAATTATATTGGCTGGATATATTTATAGATAGAAAAGAGGTAATCACAATTGGAATAAATTGAGAAAATATTAGTTTGCAACCAAATATACACGGTAAGGAAATTCTCCATAAAAATGAACTATCAATTTATAATGGTATCAGTTTCTTTTGACATTGATTAACTGCCATAAACTTCTAATTGTTGTTAGCTGCCTGAAAATAGCAGATTGCTTCATAGTCTTCCCTCACTACCATTCTATATATTAATAGATGCACATTTCTCCTTTTGTCGAGATTGCAAAAACCGAAGGAAAGTGGCCTAAAGTGTATTTATTATTTTTATCTACATCATCCATTTTATTCTTTCATATTTTTTCCTTGTTCAGAATAATCTGTAGAAGAAATAATACAGGCATTGATAAATTGATGAACCATTCAATGTATACTTTTTGTATCCAATTTGACTGTTAGAGCCAACTCCCATGGCCCTCTAAAATACAGGACTATTGGCCCAACAGAAATGTTGATTTTATATTTTTATCTATAAGTTTGATCTACAGAACAGAAAAAAGAACCTTTACAAATAGGATATTTTCATATAAATTATATTTGTGAATGCATATATGTTGAATTTATCACTAAAATATGTTTAAATTTATCTAACAGTAATAACTATTAAGTGCAAAAATATAATTACCGGCCGATATTCTTAAATAGTATTTTATTTTTCTTTCAATATAATTTCTGGTTCGATTATGACTGGGTTAAAATAACTTGCAAACCGTTTCGACAGCTTTAATTGCCCTTATTTGCTAGAAGATTTATATTTTCATATATATTATATATAATTCAATTCAGAATTGTGCAATAAAATAAGTAATTTCCTTCACCAAATTTATTTATAAAATTATTCTAGATCTGTATGTCGTTTTATGTATTGGATCCATTTTATTTTTAACTAATATGTATTTGTGACTTGTAGAGACCATGAAGATGGCTTAAAGGCAAACATGTCATTAATTTTATAAATAAATTTAGTGAAGGACACAACTTTATTTTTATTTTTGCACAATTTCTGAATCGGATGCTTCGCTAAGTAGGACAACATGGAAAATTATTTAATTGTATTTTCGCTTTAGTTATTTAAATTTTAACATAAGTTGTTTAGCCAAGTATGTATAAACACTTTCCAAACATTTTAAAATTTTTTGTCAAATG
Organism: Protaetia brevitarsis; assembly: GCA_004143645.1. Lineage (NCBI taxonomy): Eukaryota > Metazoa > Arthropoda > Insecta > Coleoptera > Scarabaeidae > Protaetia > Protaetia brevitarsis. The sequence goes on along the minus strand of RXPK01000181.1, from coordinate 700,156 downwards.
GACAGGTCAAAACGTTAAGAATGCAATGAATTAAACTCCTTAAAATCAAATTTTTACCATGATGTCAATACATGTTGGCAGAATACGAATACTTTTTTTGTGGTGATTATAAACGGTGATTGCCATCAACTGATGACTCATATATCAATCGTCGTAAGAATCGTGTATACTCTCATAGGTTTAGTAAGGTTAGGAGGGTGAGGAGTTTTTTCTTTTCGCAGGCATTTAGAGTTACCATACACGTTTTCTGTTTTGGAAAACATTTATTTATGTTTTTATATTTTTTTATATTTATTTATGTATTAAAAAAAAACTCAAATTTATATTTTACAAATTTGTAATAAAATAGCTAAAAAAACTGCAATGCGAAAAGTATGGATCTGGTTTTATATTCTAAAGATATGGGAATTATTTCAAAAAACCCTCGAATGGGCGATGGATTTTGGTATTCCAAGAAACCTCTCCTTCCCTGAACCATTAGTCCGTAACAATAAATAAAGTGTAACGCACGCTCAAGAAATAAAGCGAGTAATAAATATTATGATGTAATGTATTCCATAACTAGGTGAGTAGAATTTAGTTGGAAAAGTAAGTAAAATAATAGTAAACGTACTTCCTAATTTGTTTTAATGTATTTAAATTTTACAATTTGTGTTGCTACCGATTTCGGTCAGACATGACCTTCTTCAGGCAACTATTGAAATTATAGTTAATATAAATCATTTCTAAAATCTTTCAAGTGTAGTAATTTTTTTTAATAGATGCGATTTTTGTCTTATTAAAATGAAATTTGTTTTCCTGTTAAAAATATAGCCGATAATTATTCTTTTTGAATATGGATGTTTTTTCAATTTATTAAGTCTGTTTTTTGGACTTGCTACCCGCTGATTTTTTTTTTTTTTGAAAAAAGAACCTATTTCCCCGAAGATATTGTTTTATTGTATCCTGGTGTGGTCATTTTTTTTTTATGGAATGCAATGTCAAAGTTTAAGTTTATATTATTTTTTATCTTTAATAAATTGTATTTTAGAATGAACATTGCTGTATAATAGCAGATGCAAAATAATAAGAGTTTCTGTTATTATGGTAAAGCATGTTATGGTAACAATATTTGGTGTTTTAAAAAAATAGGATAGACTAAATATTAAGAAAATAATCGCCAGCGTATTAAAGAATCCAGTAACACCGGCTGTAATGAGCATTTAATTATTTAATCATTAGGTAATTAGTATATTACTTTCATTATTTAATTATTATTATATTTAGTCTTATTTTCTTAGTAAAATATTCTAGTCAATAAGCGAAAAGTTTGTTTTACTTCTGGAACTTATTTTTATTTAGATTTAACCTCAAAGGTATTTTAAATCTTAGAAAAACATTAATCCCCCACTTACCCCATTCATAGCATAAAGAGTAAGGACTATGGATGAGTCATTGGGGTCTGAATTTCTAAGCCTAACTTCACTTCAAACAACAGGTTACCAATATGGCAGTTTGTTAGTGCTTATATTTGTATCTACACAAATTAGTTTATTCATCCGTTTAATCTACATGATTTATTTGTTTTATTTATTTACTTTACGTATTTTATTTGTTTTAAATTACCCCTGCAATTTTTAAATACAATTAAAGAACCTTGGTAAGGTGGATTGTGTAAAAAGTAAGATTAGTGGCACTCACATAACATTTACATACTTTCTTATATATATATTGTTAGGTTTAAGTGAAATTAACTAATCGGGAAAGAAGACACCAATGGGTATCATGTTGTAGTGCCAGTCACTCTCGCAAGATAAATTTTGATCTAACGATGGTCGCAGTTTCTTGGGATTTCCGAATGAATCTAATATATATGAACGGACAAGAATTAAGAAAGTACATGAATAAAGAGAACTATTATCGTTGTGCAGAGATTCCTAGGTCACATTAAATCAATTTATTTGTTAGATACTCATTTTAAACTGTATCGCTATTTATTACAATAACTAACTTAATTGATTTTATGTTCACTTTTTAAAATAATGTGATTTTGATCTGAGCTGCATTATATTAGTATAAATTTTAATCTTCACATTTCACATTTATTCACATTATAGGCAAGTCGATATTATTTAGTCTACATGTGAAACTCTATCCACTTGTGTACCCCCGGACATCATTGTTGACAAAACACGGCAGGGTCGGATGTTAGAAATGAATTAGTGGAATAAAAAGAAACAATCTTTGTATTACACAAAACGATATAGTATTAACTCTTGGACCCTAATTATAATATAAATTAGTGTGTGTTCGTGTCAGAAATTTGAAAGTCTACAATAAAACCCTTCCACCGAAGTCATTGCATTTTTATTAATTTATTTGAAAAAGAACCACAACACATTTATTCCTGAAAGAATATTTTATACTACAAAATATATAAATATAATAAGATTAAGTTTCGCAAAAAGGAAAGAATGTGAACTCAATTATTGTAAAACACTTGCAAATATATGTATCACTTAATCAAACATTATTTTACTAAGATTGTGTTTTTTATTACTGTAAGCTGTTCAGAAATATTTGCAATAAAATCACAATATTAATTGCACAAATATGTGAATTTCTCTGGAATCTATTTTCCTACATTCTTTAAAATATACCTAAATTAATCCACACGTTTGAAAACTTCCGGCAACAGCTTTACAAGATGGCAGCTGGGGTTGAAGGTCATTAAAAACAGACCACAAAAGAACAAAGGATGTTGTGAGCTTACTGGTGGTATACTCTGCCCCACACACATAAAAATCTATTCTTAAATTAAAAATATGTATTTATTTGTTATCATATATTTCTCTTAAAAATTAAAAGTTTGAATAGAAAATACATTATTTGTATGTAGCATATTTGTTTGTTTATATGGAATTTAAGTTGATTTCATTTTCATTTTAAAATAACCAATTGTTCGCGCATATATGAACTTACTTATATTTGTTGTAAACATTATTTGTTTAAATTAAGTATTAATTTTTATGTGTGCACTGCTACATTTAAATGTTATTGACTAGAATACGTTTGCAGAGAGAAAAAGGATGGTGTTGAATTGAATACTTTCGGAAAATGTCAGTTTAAAACCAAATACAGATGGTGCAAAATTTCTCCAATAAAATAGTATGGTTTTTCAGCTACGTAAGGGAACGCCCTGTATTTTTAAGTTGGTAGCCATCATTTACTACCTTAACCTATTACGCAAAGGAAAACATTAACGAAAGAAAAAAAAAAAAGAAAGAAAACGTTGGAAGATATTTAACTTAATTACACGTGTTAAAAGCCTTTACGATGCCATAAACGTCATAATTTTGTTTACGGGCTGGCGACGAGCGGGAGCCGGCACGCAACAATCCATTAAAAAGACGCGAGGCAAAGACGCGATGCGTCAACGCACGAATTGAAAAAAGGAAACGCGTCGGACCTCCCGAAGCGACGTCCGAGCGCCGGAACCGAACGACGCACGCCGATCCGCGGCGTCCTTCGGGCGCGCCGTACACCCGACGCGCGTCCCACAGGAGAGGGTGTGTCAGCGCCACCACGCTATCCTGGCGGGCACATCGCGAACTACGGACTAAACACGCCCGTGTATCACGGTTATATATTATTTAAAACGAAACTGAGCCCTTTCACCGCGCTCTCCTCCCAGTCTAATTAAAACCGCGTTAATTGTAGAAGTTTGACGACGGTGTGCGGTTTGTCGTTTCGCCAAAACGAAAACGAAAACAAAAAAAAATTGCATCCCATCGGAAACAGAAAGAAAAAAAAAAACGCATACATAAAAGATGACGTGCTCCCGTCGAACTGATCTAGTGTGCTGTGACGGCGAAGCGATCGCGGTTCTTCGACTGTTGTTGTTGCTAATGTTTCTAAAACAATCGCTCACTTCCACGGTTAAAATTTCCGTTGTGTTGCGAGTTTAAAAAAAGATCAAGAAGGTACCTATATATCATATCTTTATATATATATATATCTATATTACGTGCAAAATTGTATTTGTTCATCAATCATATTAACATGAAAACACGAAACATAACACTAAAAAAAAACATATAACAATAATAAAACCATATACTCTATTCACATCATAGTTGTTGAGTTAATTTTAATTTCGTTCCTCTAGAATATAGTAGGCTGTGTAATATTTTCTATCATATTGGCTTGCGATTCTTTTGTTTTGGAAACGCTCCATTTATTCATCCGTACATCAGAAGACAACAACACACAACATCACCCCCATCATGAAACATCATCATTGACTTTACTACTGCCAAAGCTAGGATTATCTATGCCTAATACGTACATAGACGCATTAACCCTCGGTTAGCTGAGACGTGATACAGTGAGCTGCTGACTGTTTTTTGTAGACTATCGCTTTGTTATGTTATTTCTTGATTGGACTGGATTGAATTTATTATTTTGTGCGTTCTTAGCGTTTGTTTTCCAATTATGATTGTTACTGTATGTATAATTTTTTTTTAATAAACTATCTATAACAGAGTATAACCGTCTATCATGTTCCTTTTTTTGTGCTGCCAAAACCCGATACATCCAAAGTTGTATGTATATTTAGAATGCATTTTTAACACATCCACTAAATTATTAAACTTGAATTTTAACTAATTACGTGCTAATATGTGGGCTATATACGTTAACAGTAGACATTCAACAAGTTGTACCTGCTTCGTTTATGTTTTAATTAATTTAATGTAATCTGTCAGATTGTACCATCAAGTACCATTTATTATTTAAGTTGTATAATACAATATTTTTTGTTTCATACCCACTCTATGTATGTATGTTTTAGAATTTAAATAACTCGATCACATTTTATTGGAGGGAATTGAGAAGCGGTTTATTCAAACTAATATTTATTCTTGTAAATTCTAATTTGCCTTTTTCAAACTAAACAATTTATGATAAAATAAAAATTATATTTTAATTACCTTTAAAAATTTAAAAAATATGCTGTGAATCTGCAAAAAGTGAGGTTAGGCGACGTGATATCCAAAAAAGTTTTTTGAAAAAGTTATTCAGAATTCAATTCTGAGGCCGCATGCAAATATTTGTAAACAAATTTAAAAAAAAAATAATAAAAACCGCAATTTTTCCACATATCGTCTCATTGAATTACATATTTTAATTTTTTTCGCCTTTAGCAGCTTAACTGCAGTACTATTTCCAAATTTGGTTGATACTCAAACGGTTTTATCAATTTTTGCTTAATTAACATAGCTAAACCTGAAAAGTACGATTTCAGTGTGTCAAATAAGTAATTACTACCATTTTTATTTTTCCTGCTGTTTATTATTCGTTGTTCTCCAATTTCAAAATCTACTTTAAAAACCTTCGGTGGGTGCATGTTGTATTATTAGCTTTTGACTAACGGTTTCCACTTTAATGCCGAAAACAAACAAGAAATATAATAATTTTCAATAAATGTAATGTCTACTAAGTGGTTTAGAGAGAAAATGTTTGTAAAATTTTATTTATTGCTACTAGATACAATCCCATGCAACAATAATTTTCACACTGAAATCGTACTTTCCAGTTTTCGCTATGTTAATAATGCAAAAATTGACCAAAAAAATTGTTTGAGTATCAACCAAATTTGGAAATAGTACTGTAGCTGAGCTGCTAGAGGTGAAAAAAATTGAAATATGTAATTCAATGGAACAATATTTGGAAAAATCGTTATTTTCATTTTTTTTAAATATGTTTACAAAAATTTACATACAGCCTTAGAATTGAATTCTAAGCAACGTTTTCAAATAACAGTTTTGAATATCATGTCATCTAACCTCACTTTTTGCAGATTCATAGCATATTTTTTAAATTTGCCGCTATACGAGTGGTCACGTGACGTGTGTCAAAATTAATTTTGGGGTTTCTAGACATGCACAACCTATCCCCCAAAATAAGTATAAGCATATTTTAACAACAAAAAAATATCCTATATGTTGCAATATTTATGCCGGTCACTGTATATATTATAAAATGAACTGGATTAGTTTTCAAAAGACGTTGTAAATAATCATAAAAGTGTGCTAAACTTTGTAGTAGCAATGGACTTAAAACGACTGATTGCATGAGTAGAAAATATGGTTAATATTTTAGCATATTGATGGAATAAATTCTAATTTTGTTGAAAAATAAAAATGGCGCTTACCACATTATATGTGAATGCAAGGCTTTGGACGCAAAAGGACAGACAATCTTTGATATAAGCCAAAAATGAACCCAGAGGTTTCGATTAACTAGCGACGGACCTGTACAAATTAGTACAGGGTACTAAGAACACTAACAAACACTAACAATTAAAAGAAAACGGAGACCGAATACTAAACACCAAAAGGGTACACTATTTCCGGAGATTTAATGTTAAACGGCTGTATAAAACATAGAAGACTATATAAACCTATATTTAAATGAATAAACTACTAACTAAAACCTTAAAAAACTACAAGTGATAAAAATAAAAAAAAATAGTCTACTAAAAAACACCAACAAATAATCAAGAAAATTGGCTAAAATTGCTATTATGAGTGGGTTTTTATCTAACACCTTTGTGAACTCTTTTTTTTGTAATATAAAATCCGAGAATTTTTGAAATCAAAGAAAGGTTTAGTGTTGATACTTTTCTTGTAGAGTTTTTATTTGGAAATGTGGCCTACAATTAATAACTTATTTCAGAGTGTACTTCAAAAACTCCACTAGAAAGTTTCACTCTTTACATTCGACTAAATAAAGAAACCATCCAAGAATGTTGATATTGTGCTTGAAAAGGCCGGTATCACAATTAATAATTGCGCACATTAAGCCGTTTTTGTTTTTTGAGTTATTGAGAGCTGTTTTTTTTTCTTCAGTAAATAATATTTTGCTGAATACCTGCAGTGTATCTATTTTTTAATAATATTTAGATTTTTTTTTCTGAAATTGTTTTTATTAGGAATTGATATATTCTATGTTTTTGATTGCAAATAATCTTAATGCTTTGGTAAGGAGGATGTGTGAAGTTAAAATTTTATAAACGAATAGAATCAACAGGTTATAAATATAGATTAATCCAAAATGTTACCATTATTAACCATCAAGACACAAAGAAAAAGTATTTGATCCACATTTTGGTATTTTTAAGATTTTAACATGATGTTTATTTGATTTTACATTGATTTTTCCTGTTTTATATAGCCATAACTTCAATAATTATTAATGTTTGTTTTATCTGCAATTATTTTGGGCTCAGCTGTATGTCTATATATAATTTTTTTTTTTTCAACAATTGCCGTCAAGAAAAACATCGTAAAATATTTACAATTTTACCTATACTTTGCACATCACTGTTTTATCTTTCAAATGAAATTTAAAAATAAATATTTTTTAATAGGTAAATAGTTCAATATGTTTAAAATGGCATTAGTTTTTTGAAAGCATTTTAGATTTAACCATTATTAATTTCAAATGCTTTATTGTTCTTATGTCATTTTTTTATAAACTGTTTAGCTGAAAAAAAGATTGTTGACAGGCAAGACGTCGCTGCAAAGATGGCTTTGAGTTTACAAGAATAAATATTAACTCGAATTAACCGCTACTCATGAGCGAAGAATTTTAAGAAAATCTATTATTGTAGAATTTATTTTGATTTCCAAAGTTTTGTACTACCACGATTGAAAATTTTATTATTGTATTGTATTTTGTCTTTATCAGTGAAGAAGATACTTTTCTTAAAACTTTCAACATTTCAAAAAATGGGTTTACTTGACTTTAGAATATTTAAAAATATATTGATACCCAGCTGGTCAGGAATGTCGTTTTTATCAACCGGTTTATGATTTCCCTTTTAATCTGCTTCCAAAGTTTTAAATTGTGTCAGGAAAATTCAGAAAAATACATTTAAATTGCCGTTAGTCAGAAAGTTTAGATCATGATAAGAAATTTAAAATTAGCTAATTTTGTTACATGAAGCAATACAAAAAATTCTGCAACATATCTTGGGTCTATTATCTGTATGAACTGTTTGCCCAGTACCTCCAAACCAGTCTTTCATGTGTCTTCAAAATAATGTTATTCCTAAAATTGATTCATTTCCTCGAGATTTAATTTTTTCTATCATTTTGGCACCTAAATTAATTGGATTTCTGTATAATGCCTCTATATACTAAAACCAGACTCGGTAAGTTATGAACCTTAATTAGAAAGTTTATTTATCTAATCTAGAAGTAATAAATAAATAAATAAAAGCAATTAGCAACTTTTGTCGGTTAAAAAAAAAAATGTCGACTACGTGAAAAAACCCTTATAATACTTATAATGTAATAAATATTCAAAATAATAATTGCTCAATGCAAGAAGGGTTTTATTGTCATCAAGTGTCATGGCGTACTTTTCAACTATTTTATCAGTAACTAAAATAAGAAGCATAGTGTAGCTTGAATTAAATACTTGTTAGTGAATTTTATTACATAAATATATTTTGTTTTTTGTATAAGAAAATCATCCTAACTTCTAAATCTTACAATTTATCTTTCGTTCAACCCATTAATCCTCCACCAAGTAAAAATGTAATGTAGAAAAGCGTACTGCAGTACTTTAACAGCAATATCTGCCTATTCAGTTATTTTGAATTACCTTTTTAGAACATAAATTTGGAGAAGCAATTTTATTTCTTAGTAACCAACAACAAAAAATAGTGGCAACTTGTTGATGGTCTCATTATCATCTATATGTATTCCATATATACATGCAACTTATATATACAATTTCTAACTCTCCCTCAACTTTATTTGCTAATTTACATAAAAGAAATCTCAACCTTGGATTGACCAGACTACTGCTTGCCTGACAATCCAAATTCGAATATAAGCTTAAATAAATAGAAAATTACTGAGAAATAATTATTTATAAATCAATAATTTTTGAATAATATATTTTTAAAAAATTTACATAAATTAGCAGATATTATTTTGGGCGATGGTTAAACCTTGCATATTGAAAACATTGCTGCTAGAACGCTGGCTATGCTAATTGATAGATGCATAGAGAAGAGAACTCTATTAGAGCTTGTATGGGCAAGCGCCGATCCACCTCGGCGAGGTGTGATATTGCATGAAGGTTTATAAGGTAAGTAATTCGCAGATGTTATATTAGATACCTATTATAGTTGGTAATGTTATAATCAAAATAATAATATAATTGTAGATGTTTGACATTGAAACAATTACTACGCAATATGTCATTAGAGTAATTGTTAAGTGATTTTAGAAAAATGCAGAAATACGTTAATTTTACTTTTATAAAAGGACAAGAACATTATATTAAAGACCTACTTTCATAAATGCAGTTTTATCAAACGAGTCGGAGTTTTAAAAACGTGCCTAGAATGGCCTTACGAAACGAGTTCTTTATGTTTTTTTTTTTTCTAATTTGCACATTAATCGCCTTTTTTCAACTTAAGATATTCCAGTAAAAGTCGTTTAGATATCTATCAACGCACTAATGCGTTTATAACTCATAAACGCACTCCGTCTAGTGTGTTTATAGCTTTATTGTAACATCAAATGAGAAAAATATATTTTTGTCTTTGCAGTTCAAAAGATATCATGTCATGAGTTATTACAAATATATATTTTTTTTACATTATAATCGCTTTGTCCAACAAAAGTGGATAGTTTATTCTTGCAGAGAAAATAAGATTTGTTTTAAGCAACAAAATATATTATTTGAAAAATGCATAAATACGTTAATTTTACTTTTATAAAAGGACAAGAACGGTATATTAAAGACCTGCTTTCATAAGTGCAGTTTTATCAAACGAGTCGGAGTTTTAAAAACGTGTCTAGAATGGCCTTACGAAACGAGTTCTTTATGTTATTTTTTTTTTCTAATTTGCACATTAATCGCTTTTTTTCAACTTAAGATATTCCAGTAAAAGTCGTTTAGATATCTATTAACGCACTAATGCGTTTATAACTCATAAACGCACTCCGTCTAGTGTGTTTATAGCTTTATTGTAACTTCAAATGAGAAAAATATATTTTTGTCATTTGCAGTTCAAAAGATCATGTCATGAGTCATTACAAATAGTATATTTTTTTTACATTATAATCGCTTTGTCCAACAAAAGTGGGTAGTTTATTCTTGCAGAGAAAATAAGATTTGTTTTAAGCAACAAAATATATTATTTGAAAAATGAGGTCGGTAGTATTTCTTAATTTATTAAAAATTTATTAAAGTAATCTGTTACAACTTTGTTTTTTACACAAAAAATCGTAAATAGCAGCAACAAAGCTATAACAAATTACTGCAGTAACTTTTAATAAATTATGATGTACCATCGACCTCATTTTTACCTTTAAACCGAGTTATGGTTTATCATAGCCCTAACATATATTTTGTCACAGATATTGATTTAAACCAATAATAATACGATGTGGTATATTAATAGCAAAAATCACTGTTCTATAACCAATATTTAATTTTTATTATTTTTTACGACCGGTTTCGGCGTATTGCCATCATCAAAACGTCAAAAGAAGTCATAAAAGCTACCACAATGTTAAAATTTAAAATTTTATGTTGTAATACGAGGTAATAAAATTTAGTTAATAAATAAAATATCACATTGAAAAATTAATATGTTATCGGCCAAAATTCGTAATTTAATTGTGTGCGTTGTTGTAATAGAGAGAGAATAGACTAACATCAGTCTCTACCAATCTAGAACTTACAATAATTAAATAATAAATTGTTTAGTCTAACATATTTTCTTATTTTTGATTGAAATCAAATATACCATCACCCATTTGAAATATTTAGCTATCCATATGTGTATGTATTACAAAAGTGTAGTTAATATACATTAACCAAAATTACGTAACGGAAAAATGGTTCAGTCCATAACTGGGTAAAATTGATAATTAAATTCCATAGCGTTGCTACCGATTTTGTTTCTGACTTTGAACCTTCAGCAGGATAGCTTACAAATAATGGTCAAGGATTAAAAAAGTGTACATCTTTCCGTCTTCTGTCTAACAAGAAAAACCCGCCAAATGATAAGCTCAAATTTGTTCCCAGTTGTGTCAGTTGATACTAGGAACCTCTTTAGAGCTTAATACAGTTTGACAATAATTACTTGACACCTAGCATTAGAGTGAAACCCTCGTCAAATAACCTTGAGCAAAAAAATGGCATAGGAGAATAGAAGTTAGTACCAAATGTAGCAAAAATGTGAATTTTAAAGCAAATTTTTCAAGCCGCTTTCGATGATATATCAAAAAACCAAAAAATCGTAAGAGTGGACACATTTAACCTTTAGGCCCTTTTTAACCAAAAGTTTCCTGTTGCATCCTCTAAGGATACTTAACCTAAATATCAAGTATGAGTGAGATAGAAAAGAAAAAGGAGGTTGTGGATGGTACATTTTGTGGTGGCTGTAACTCCTGTACAGGTGTCCAATCGAGGACTGGGTTTATGATTACAGTTCTATTTTTTATTTTAGGAAAAGGTCTCTTATACAAAGGTTCTACAGAATTCAATGCTGTATAACTTAAAAATATTTTTGATTATACAGGCTGTTCCAAAAGTGAAAAATACATACTTACTCCGTTATTTTAAATGAAACATTCTACATATTATTGCATTTTTAAATTCTACGAAGAAAAATTCACTTTGTGTATTATATGCGTTTTCCTACTTTTGGAACATCCTGTATAGTAAAAAATATTTTTAGGTTATGCAGCATTGAATTCTGTAAAACTTTTGTATAAAAGATTTTTTCCTAAATCAAAAATAGAGCAGTAGTCAAAGACTCAGCTTTCGGTGGGGCACCTGTACAGGGTGAGTCAACGATAGAGTAAAGTTCATTATCTCGTTTGTTTCGGCAATTACGGAAAACAGTTACATGCAAGAGTTTTAGATAATGGTAAGGTGCAGAGTTTAAAATTATTTTTAAGTATACAGGGTTGTTCAAAAAAATATGCCGAATATATCTAACATTATATTTTTGTAATGGAACACCCTATTTTTTAACTTATTTTTAGATTCTGTGTAATTCTATAATTTTTTTGTTAATGATATTATATACCTAAACCTAGTAGTTTTTCTAATATTTTGATTTTTTTAGAAAAATACTGTGTTTTTACTCTTATAGAAAATTGACAGTTTCGCCGTTGTTTGTGAAGATGGAATACTCATATTTGGTACAAACGTTCTATAGGAACGGTAAAAAGAATATATGTAAAGAAATTTGAGTGAAATTCTACAGGGCGTTCAGAATAAATTTATATAACTACATTATTTTAAATTAAAAAATATCATTTTTTTTAATGGCACAGCCTGTATATTATTATTTTTTCCGATAGATATAACAAAATGCTTTAACTTTCATTAAGTATGTTATATACCTATTTTTAATAGTTTCTGATTTATTTTGAACTTTTATCCTAGTTTTTTTTCAAAATTTGTCTTTTGGCAGTTAGGCTTTACGGAGCTAAGTACCCAAATAGACACAAACCATCTAGACAATCTTTTTAATTTTTAATAGAACGGTTTGATGTTAGTGGTAGCGTTGAATATGAGAAACGCAGAGTGGTAAACCGGAATGCTACTAATGAACAAAAAGAAGTGGAGGTTTTACTTCATGTTGAAGATAATCCTCAGGTTAGTAGCTGTGAATTAGTCAGCATATGTGACACATCCCAATCGCATCACAAAAAAATACAAATATCATCCCTTCTATATGGAACTACATCAAATTTCTTTACATACACCAAATATGAGTATTCCATCTTTACAAACAATAGGGGAACTGTACACATATACTAATAATGCAAGTGTTATAGTGAAATAAATACTCAAAATATTTATTATATTTATTATAATAGGGGAACTGTTCAAGAGTAAAACCGCATATTTTTCTAAAAAAATAAAATACTAGAAAAACTATTAGGTTTACGTATATAACATCATTAACAAAGAAGTTATAGAATTTCACGCAGAATCTAAAAATAAATTAGAAGATAGGGTGTTACATTAAAAAAATATAATGTTATAAGAATAATATAATAATAATAAATAGCCTTTATTTCGCCCAATAACTCTACAGAGTAAGAAAATACAAATAAAGTAAAAAATAAAAACACATGCGTGTGAGCTACCGCACAAAATCCCAAGGGGAAGTTCAGTTGCAATACAGAATGTATTGCCCTGCTTTTAAACTTTACCCTTGATTTAGGCCAGTCCTAATAAAAAGAAAAAAACTGCCTAAGCAAACACCAAAAACTAAAAACTAATGTGTATACAGAGCATAGAAAAAAGTGAAGTAAACAAAATCTAAAAAAAATTTACACTTAAAAATAATTTTAAACCGTGCACCTTAACATTATCTACAACTTTTGTATATAACGGGTTTCCGTAATTTCCGAAACAAACGAAATAATGACCTTTACTATATCGTTGACTCACCAGGTACATGATATTTGCGAAAAATCCCAAAAATATATCGATTTTTCATTTACGTGATCGGGGGGTTACATTTTCTTATTTTAACCCTTACAATCAAATCAGCAGCTAAAAAAAAGGGTCGATTATTTTTAATTTTATTTTTTTTTTACCTGCCTGGAATATTTTATCAAAATCGGAGGTAACCAGTTGGGTGACTCTGCTTGTTAGTATATAAAATAACACTGGAAAGTACTTATATGGAATTTAATTATCTTATTAATGCTTCACCAGTTAGATAAAAGATAGGTTTCATTCATGGAATTAACAAAATACAGAGAAGTAGGTAGGTCCATTTTTTATTATATCATTACGTCAACATTAAACTTGGTTTCATTCAAGAACTGACAAGCTTAATAATGGTAGTTGACCTTTCGGTAGTGCAATGATTGGACAGGAAATAAAGGTATATGTAACAATTTGTTTGTGTAATAGCATCGCTCTAAATACTTGTTTTTTTTGTTGTTGTTGTTGTTGTCTAGTGTAACAATGCAATAGTACACAATTAAGGAACATTGTAGTTCATAAAAAGAGAAACCTTTTATTCATATTCAATTCACAAATTCAATAAAGAAGATAGAAACGTTTGAAAGAAATCTGGTTACTCAGAAATGAGAAAATCACTAATCATTTTAAATACCCTTTTAAGTTAAACCAGGCAATATAATACATCAAAAAAAAAAATAAATCTTTATATTCAGGTGCAACTTCGAGAATTTAAAATTTAAATTTCAACCCCGGCCATTCTTCGCAATGATATTTTATTTAAACCGTTACGTGTTCGACTAGAAGAATCACACTGGCTTCGGAGCTGAGCTAACAATGAATAACTTCAATATTTTAACTCCGCGTCGGATTCTTCTTACGTATAGCCAGATAGTTTCGGAAAACTTTCGCGGTATCGTAAAAGTTTTTGATGAATTTACGGTTGTTTGTGATTTCTGTCGGGATCTATTGGCCTTCATGGAATTTAGCTTTATCTTAGCGGAGGATAAACAAAACTGTAGTCGGATTCTTCTTACATTAGTGAGAAAGTTGTTTGCGAACCAAAAACTCTGAATTTCAATTGATCCCAATCAGTGAAACGTAAAAGGCTTTTTTTTTTGATAATGCTGCTAATTGTTTCTGTCTAATATTGGAAACTTCTAGCTATTGATTTTTTTAGTTCGTCGGGATTCCATCTATCTTCCTTAGCACATTCTTATCTGACATAAAATCCGTCTTGTGGTGACAGTTCTGGTTATCGTACTTGTGCTGTAATTTGGAGTTAATAATATATATCGCTTTCTACAAATTAACTTGTCTAGACATGTATGATGTGTAAAAATGGAATTTTGCGTTAGCAGCTGTAAGCTACAACTGGTACTTTCTGCATCTTCCCTACCCTGTCTCAGTTGCTTTTAATAGACCGACCTATTACCTAATTAATATTAGTTACACGTAACTTTATTAGAACTGCTTGTAAAACTCAAATTTTAGAAAATAAACAACGTCATCCTTCAGATATCACACTTAAAGAAATTGCTAAAGGGCTTAAAAACAAAAACTGCTTTCACTTAAAATCTGACAAAGGTAATACTGTGGTCATTTTAGATAAAAGAGATTATTTTGATCGTGTCTGTACCGTTTTAATGCAAGGTTCTTATGTAATGCTAACTAAAAATCTATTATCAAAAATGATCACAGAAACCAAGAAGACCTTATTAGAATGTAAGAATATTGTTAATGATAACTTAAGATATGGACTAACTGTATGAAATCCAGTGTTACCTAAAATGTATTGTTTACCTAAGATACATAAACCAGGAAAGAGCATGACAGACAATGAGACCCATTGTCTCCAATATCAATAGTCCAGCTTACTTACTGTCCAAATGGCTATCTGACAAATTTAATCACTTGTGCAACTCCCGGATTTTGAAATTAAGAATTCATTATGGAAAAGATTAAAAACATTGAACTTACTGACAATGAAGTTTTAGTTTCGTTTGATGTGAACTCACTGTTTCCCAGCGATGGCAATTAACCCCTAAACTATTTTATTTTGTATCTCCGTCTCTTTCTAACCAATGGATTTTAAATTTTACATAAATAATTCATTTAATAATCAGTCATCCCATTTAAAAAAATTGCCGTCGCTCTGACATTTTTAATTAGTTAAAAAAATTAAATATTTTTGAGACCATTAGCAAGGATCCTTTCGAGCAGAAACACCAAACTCTAAATCAAAGTTTGAACCAATTTCCTGTGGTGGAACGGCATGAAAAAATATGTCCAAAATTGCTTAGTTCTAAAGTTGTACAATGTTTAATAGTAAGTTAACATAATTAATGTTTTTATTAATAATTTAACAAAATAAATAGTAAAACAAAATTATTTATACTAAACTGTTAAAATGACCGCCACCAACTGCAATACAAGCTTCTATCCTCCGTCGTATTGACTGGCGAATCCGTTCTAAAATACCAGGGGTATTTCGAATTGTTTGAAAAGCTGCGATAATACGATTTCTCAATTTATCGACATTTTCAATGGGAGTCGTATAAACTAATGATTTAAGGTGACCCCATAGAAAAAAAGTCCAAAGAATTTAAGTCTGGAGACCGAGAAGGCCACGGTTGTGGACCTCCCCGTCCCATCCACTGATCTGGATACGTATTGTCCAGAAACTAGCGAGCAGCTAAACTAAAATGCGCTGGAGCACCGTCATCCATAAAATACATTTGTAATTTTAATTGCAACGGAACTTCTTCCAGCAGTAGTGGTAGCTCCTCTTCAAGAAAATTGCGGTATACCTCGCTATTTAACCGCATCGGTAAAAAATGTGGACCTATCAAGTGATTTCCAACAATTCCGGCCTACATTACACACATTCACTAGTTCGTGCGGATTTTCTTCGGCCCATATGTGATTATTATGAAAATTAATAATCGCATTTCTAGAGAACGTAGCCTCGTCGGTCAAGAATATTTGAGCCAAATAGTCAGGATTTCGTGCGATTTTGTGTTGCATCCACTGACAAAAAGCCAGTCTTTGCGGAAAATCTGCCGACAAAAGTGCCTGCACCCGTTGAATGTGATATGCATACAACAGTTGATCTTTCAATATTCTCCAAACTGTGGCCTGACTAATGTTTAAAGCAAACGCAATTTTTCTGGTGCTTGTAATAGGATGTTCCTCAATTTCATTTAGTACCATTTCTTCAACTTGTGGAGTTCTCATTCTAGATGGGTGCCCGTTATCAGTCGTCCGTTTTTTTTTCCAGTTCCCGTTTTAGTAAGACGTTGGTGAAGACGGGAAAATATTGAATGATGCGGGATGATACGGTTCGTTCTTCATAAAGACGTCTAGCAGCACGCGAATTTCCATTGGCAAGACCGAACAAAATGCATATCACACATCTCAGCATTCGTGTAATTCATTTTCATGCACAGAAACTGGCAATAAACTGAATAAATACTCTGACAACTATTGACAAAATATTAAAATGACAAATAAACAATTCCCTCACAACACAATAGTTTTTGAAGAACCAACTGTGATATTATATCGTGTTAGTCATAGTTCATAATTTATTATTAAACTTTCAATAACTTTAAAACCAAACCGTTTTGGACATGTACTCATATGAAGTTTTATGATCAAAATAATTTCAGGAATTAGCTCTTAAAGTTTGTCGCATATATTGAGAATCACCCTGTATACAACAATAGTTTGATATATACAATCACTGACATTTGTTTTTTTTTTCAAAGCCAACGTTGTTTTTCTTTAAGCGGAACACAAAATCAGATGCATTAATTTTTTTTTACGAGCAGGCAGCTGCAATTTTAGCATTTGACATCTTCTCTCAGTTTCAACGAACTTTTGTAAATAATTTTTATTAATATTTTGCAAAATAAGGGTACTGTAGTAGTTATCAGCAACTTTGACATTTATACTTAAACAAAAATTTGATATTTAAACTTTGATAGGTGCATTTGGAGTGTGAAATGATGCAGAAACTTTCTGCAACAACGACATTTGTATGTATTTTTCTCTGTATAGATATTTATCTCCAAATTATTTTCTTTTTTTGTGCTTTCTAATCACTTTGGCTGGTCAGGGCTAAAAGTCAATCTAATTGCTCTCATTTCCAAATATAGATTTTACGCTAAGAAGTTACCTAAAACCACCATATTACGCATTGCAACACCAAAGCGTAGGTACCGTGCCTACATAAACAAATCTATCGATTACTTCATCCTAAGCACACCTATGTTACATCTATATTTGTACAACGTACATATGGGTAGGACACCGCCATTCGAATAATCTATATGACGGCAATATGCACGGCATAATGGCCTATAAACGTCACTGGAAACGGCTCTCTATCCCGTACACGGCGCTGTTCGGTCCCCCATACCACACCACCCATCGCCACCTAGATCCGTTCGCCTGCCCATCGCATGGTTCGGCTGCCGAGTTACCGAGCTTCTACGCCCCAACTTTTTTAGGTGTCGCCGCTCTCGCAGCGACCAAAACAAATAGCGAATTGTCGTCGTCTTTCGCGACTGCAGCGACGTCGTGCGTCCGACTCTGCCGTCGCCCGAGCTTTCGGGAAAGCGCACACACAGCCACGCCCGCTTGCCCGGGAATTGAACTTGTACCCACTCGAACTGTATGTAGGCACGGTGGTGAACTGCGAGAGAAGTCAAACTAAGATAATGCACTTGAATGTATTGTGGGGGAAATTTTCTTTTGATTTACTTAATGTGTAATTTAAATGAAATATAATATGTCAAAACGATTTTCTTTTTGCAAAGATTGCAAGTTTTTTACAGTATGAAAATAACAAATTAATGTATTTCTGCTTTTAACTGTAATAATTAAGAGATTTTTTTCTCAAGAAAAACTTTTCTGCTCACCCAGGATTCGAACCTACATCCTTTCGTTTGCCGGACGAGCGCTTTACCAATTAAGCTAGTAGAGGATGGAGATTTGAGCGTTTAACCAAACATACTGCTGTGTATTGATTGAATTAAATGAAAAATGCAAAACTGATTTAAAAATTAAAAAGAAAATAAAATATTAGCTAGCGCAACGGAAAAGATTTAAACAAACGCAAAAGAACTATTAACCTCAGAGTTACCCTCGCAAATTTAAACTTGAATCTAATCACGAAATGTCAATAGTGAGTGAATGAAACCAGGCTTTCTTAATTACCCGAAAAATTGAAAAGGGTATAAAATAAAATAAAAGAACAGAATTTTTAACCGAGTGACGCTAATTAACAATCAATTTATTTTGCAAAACGGGTTAAATCACAATGGAGCAGAAAAAACTGAACTGAGGTCTTGCTAAAGCTAAAATGCACTTGACTCTAAATTAAAAGAGGGACAATGCTATTTCCTATGCAAAGCAAAAGTTTTGTTTGTTCAGGAAGATTATCCAAAATACACAACCTTTGAATTTCTATCCACGTGGTTTCACAAATTAAAATCAAAGCGTGGACAAAAGCAAGAAATTTACAAAAATGAAAAAAACTAAAAGAAAGAACAAAGTTTCTTCTCACCCAACCGGGTGATTGAAAAATAAAAATGAAACAGCAAAATTGAATAACAGAAAATTAACTCTTTAAAATATAATGAGAGAAAAAAACTAAAATAAATCTTCCTAAACCAAAAAAATAATAATTAATCTTATATCTATAAAGTGCACACTCCAATATATTAACAATTATTATAATAAAAGTTCCTTGGTTGACTAAATAAAAGACAATAAAATTTTACAATATCAAAATGGATTACAAAATGGCAACCAATATTTAAAAATACGTCTGCTCACGTCAATAGTCGAACAAGGAAGTCCTTAACAAAACTCTACAATTGTTTTTCTTACAAAAATCCCTCTCTCAAAATCGTACAGCGCAGACGTATAACATTACAACGACAACACTGCGTAAGCTTTCACGGCCGGTGTAACTATAACTAACAGCTTCTTGCGGGTTTCGCCGTGTGTCAAAATTTTCGCTCGACGTTTCGCTGTTGTTCAGTTATCCTGAAGAAGCTGTCAGTATGAACAGCGAAACGTCGAGCGAAAGTTTTGACACACGGCGAAACCCGTAAGAAGCTGTTAGTTATTACAACGACAATATTTAATAGAATCCGCATTAAATCAGCACAAGCGAACAATAGACAATTGAATGACTGGATTAAATAAAAAAGAATCTTAACACTACATAATTAAAATCATAAAATGAACTCTTAAACTAAGATTAATCAAAACAAAATAAAATTGTGAAAATTCTCGGCAAATTGAAAATCAGCTGTACAAGGAAAACAATAAATAACCAAAATATGCAACTTGAAATACACTCAGCGAAACGGGTTGTCTAACCACAGCAATACGTATTAGATCTTGGCTGACAGGACGGCAAATATGCAAAGATTGCAATACATTAATTTAAAATCACATTTTTGTTGTTACCAAAAGTATAGGAGTTCTATGAAGTTTTGGTAACAATCTCGCGATTTAAATATCAATTACTTGCAAGATGCAATAAAGTAGCCAGAAAATTAAATTCATTCAGCGTTTTTGAGGATTTTATTCCACTGCAGGAGTACGTAATAAATATATTTCTTCTGAAATTAAAGCCCACACATGTCTTGTCCACAGTATAAAAAGATATTTTAGCAAATTCTACATGAAATCGTTGGCAATGCATGAGAGAGAACGTATTGACGTTCTTATTATGATTGGTCTTGGAGATAGACAGCGTACTCGACAAGAAGTGTGTAATTTATTTAATGTAATTCATCCTGATCGTTTTCCAATTACTAGATCCACTGTCAGCAAAATTGAAATGAAATTTGTTGAGCACGGCCACGTTAGAGAATTATCTAAAGGAAAACCAGCAAAAATATTAGAAGGTTCTCAACTAGACGTTTTAGTAGAAACTGTAAATAATCCCCATATAACCGGGACAATCGCCGGGAATTGTAATATGTCAACGGGATCTGTGTCAAAAGAAAAATATCATCCTTGTAAGGCTCAATTAATATAGGAATTGAAGATAAGAGTGGATGAAGGTGCTATGTCGCATTTTAAAAACTGTCTTTTTTGCATGAATCAAGGTGTTTTGTACCCATCTTTCACATAGCACCATCGAAAATTCCAGAAATTCAAGCACACTCGAGTCTTGTGAATGTATGAAGGGGTTGTTACACTACTTTTGAGAAAAATTACATAAAAAAACTTAATTTCTGAAAAAGTTTGATTTTGTAACATAACACCTTCATCCACTCGTGTCTTCAATTGGTAGAAGACGATTTTGATCGAAGAACGTAGATAATCAAAATTTAGGTTTCATCAAAAAAATATTTTTTCTAATGAGGCTACTTTTACTTTAATTGGATACGTGAACAGACATAACTGCTGGTACTGGGCAATTGAAAATCTTCATTGAATATAAGACTGTCACACACAGCATCGTCAAAAAATAAATGTTTTAGTAGTTATTGTCAAAAATCAAATTCTTTGAAGGAACTTTAAATAGGGAACGCTACTTAGTAAGTATAAAGTAGCACCTTTAGTTATAAATTTGCAATACGATTCAGACATAGATACCGATTTGCGTGACGACTCAATTACACACGATGATTTATGAAATGCGGTGAGGTAAAAGTAATGCCACGCACAATTTTATTGTGTATTCCTGACCACTTAGTTAAATTTTATTTAAATGTACCTACTATGTGTATATAGTCACACGATTTGCAATTGTTTTTTTTTTTTGTAAATAAACCTGAAGTATATTGATTATTATATATTTGAAATTAAAATTGCGTCTTACGATTATCTGATAGAGTCGTAATTCATATAGTTAATACGGCCTCTGCATTTACGTACTAGAAAGTAAATTCTATCCTCTTAATGAGATATCAGACAATTATCACCACTGGAGGTGCAATAAAACCATTAGGGACCTTAAGAGTGGTTTTTTCTGTTGTTTTTTTCTCGGAAACTTCTCAATTGAAATCGATGATTTAAATTAAATTATTCATAAAAATAACAAAATATAAACTTGGAACTACAGAGGATGCTTAACTAATAAATCTAGATTATTTACTACACTCTGAAAAGTTACTGTGTTGAATTAACAAAATGCTTTTTGTTGATTTTTTTGTTTGGTTATTATGACCAGAATTTGAGTTAAAAAGAGTTATAAAGAAAGTATTTAGCTTGAATCGGTTTAGTTAAATTACAGTTTGAACTTGTTCCAATTAACAATGATAATGGTTTCGTTAATATTGGTAGAAAGCTAACACGTTTCTTTTTTTTTCATTCAACTAAAAATGCGGTTAGATAGATAAATCTGAAGCATTAAATCAAATTACATTTTGGGTTGTAGAAATTCAAGAATATCAGTATGATAATAGTAGCACATCTATGTTGTAGCAGTTTTCTCCCTATACAACACGGCAAATACGTCAAATACTTTCATGTATTACAGAAATTGTCCCATAGATGGCGCTTCTCTTATTTCACTCCAGTAACAGAACATATTAAGCATAACTAGGGTGATAAGTATGTTTATAATATATCAATTTGGTATATTTAACAGATAAGCGTCTAATAGGAGCTATGATCGTTGAAAGGGCGACTTCCTTAACCGCATACTACATCTACAGAGTTCTGATCGCTTATCACCCACTCGAACACATATCTGATGATTAGTCATATAGGATTCAATCCTTTTCAGAAGTGTGCCTCTTATTCCAATTGCGTATATTTATATTTTTATTAATATGTTTTCTTATGCTTCTTTTAACCATTTCAGACGGTTTTAGTTCGTTGGCAATAAATTGCCCGAAAAATGTCTGGAGTTCAATTTGAAAATTATCCGAAATGTTTCGAGAAACACGGGTATAATAGTATGTTTTCCTTCAGCGTGTTTTGTATAACATAATAATGGCTGTCCCTCTTTTGGGTTTTATGATGTATTCTGTTTTAAAACACCTGCGCCTAATTACTTGGATAAGGCGTGTATTTCGCTTCACTTTATTCTCATGAAACACAATCAAATATTTACGTAAGTTAACCAAAAATAATTTAAAACGTCCGATTTAAGACAGTTCACTCGTTACTTGCTTGCATATTTGTCTTAATACTATTTTTTCATGGTGTATTTGTAATTAATATTTTTTCATATACTGATGCATAGGTACTAGATTAAAATCTCACCTGATTTTATTTATTCTGAAACCCTGAAAAAATTCGTCACGAGTCTAGATAAAAACATAGGAAAGTCTGTTCTCGATCATAAAATTCGCAGAATTTAAAAGTATAGTACATACAAGGTTTATCTTCCAGATTTTAACTTCAAGTCTGCAATCGCTCAAGCACTCTAATTCAGCCGTATATTTAATAGTTTCTGTTGATTTGCGTAAGTCTGCACTCTCAGCTTTTCAGAGCGTTAACGACTGGAAAATGTCGGTCATTCTCTGAACCAGACGAACAGACGTAGACGGTCTGAAGTGCTATTAATAAGTACCGTGTTAATATGTAAAAAATGTTATTCTTCACATTGAGTTAAGAGTGGTCTAATTTTATGAGAAAGTAGTTTCTGGTGAGTCATTCGATTTTAAGTATCTGTGAATATAATAATAGGCACGTCTCACTCATTCCTGAAACTGCAGCATTATTTTCGTATGGATACTGACAAAAATCTCTCATGAATTATTTCTTAAGTTTCAAAACTAGATATTTTTCCTACTGGCGTTATTTTATTACCTGTACAACTAATTAAATTTATATTGTTAGATATCAATCTAATATTTTTAAGAAAATTCTGGCGATATTACACATTAAGTACGGTCGACCTCTACCTGCAGCTGCATATTATTTAATTTAACATTTAATTTTGTGGGTCCTACATTATTAGATTTTAATGAGAACAAATCTGCTTCTGTATCTCCTTCTATGGAATTTACTACACGTTTAGTTTTACAAACACGTGGCCTACCAACTATGTTTTGACTCGCTAGTTAACTTATTATAACTTAAGAAAGCTTTTAAGAAGAATTCGTGCGGTCGAATGCTATAAAATCGCATATTCGACGGGTCCAATTTCAATACTTCATTGATTATAGTACAGAGTAATCGTCATCGTATCTGATGAGCTACGAAATATTGATTGTTTATAGATTATTTGTAGGTGTACATTTTGTTATAAGAACATATTTATAACGTAGGTATAGAGATAGTTTACAGGTTTTAATATAGTTTGTGGTAAATAATTGACACATATGCACATATCCATAATTGGTTTTTATTTTTTTTAACTATGTTTCACCAATTCGACCCTTTTATAACTTTAACATGTAGAGCTAACCAATGAACAAATAAGACATATTTTTTTGGTATGCGTCACTTTGGGGGTTAGTATAAAAAATCACTCCCAAAAAATATACTTCTCATTTTTTACAGTTTCCAGTATCACAAAAATTCTGAAAAAAAAAAATATTATAATGAGTTTATGGATAGTCAAGTACAATTTAAATTTCGTAAAGAGACCCTCAATAGGTACTGAAAAGAACAAATTTTACGTTAAGGATTGTCACCCCCATTTTTCCCTTAAATAGGGGTTAGGGATGTGAGATAAATTGTATGGCTATTTCTATGAAGAACAATAAAAACAAGGTAATAACCCTTCATCAGATGCGAGTGCAGTTTTCATATACTTAACTGGCTAGATCCTTTAGAAGTCATTTTAAGATGATAAATCACACGACAAAATAAAAGAGTATTTAAGCTAAAAAATGCAAAATTTTAAACAAGTTTAAATGGCGCCAGTAACTACGTCAACTACGTATACTGATGACGCGTCAGGGAATGCATATACTTAGAATTACGGTAACATTTTGCACCGGAGAATCTCGTTTGTCTCATTTCGTGCGAAGTATGGCCATGTTTTTTTTTTGTTTTCTGGGAATGGGCAAGTCACTAAAAACTGCATAGTTTACGTGGACATATCCTGCAATCTAAATGATATAGATTGTCTTCTAGAAGCTTAAGGTCTAACCTTTTTCCAGGCTCCATTCCAGAAATAAACTTGTCCCGTAATGTCATATCTAACGATTCTATACTGACCATTGTTCTAAGATTTCTTGTATTAATTTCTTTAATGAAAGTTTATACTTTTCATTAAAAACAGTACTTTTGGGGAATATTGCTTGGTTAAAATGCGCGGTAGAGTTGTAAAATATGTTTTCTGGTGCTTTAGGAATATACAGGGTTATTCAAGCTATACGGCACGGAATATTGTGGGCAAAATAAGCGACATTAAAAAGTTCCACTTTTGGGATATATGAGGGTCTTCGTTCAAAATAATTTTTATATTACACAGGGGTTCCAAAAGCCTTAAAGGATCAAAGTCGGTTTTTTCTTTAAATGAAACCCTCTGTATATTATTGAACTTTTAAATTCAAATCCGATCAAAATAAGTGTAGGGCTAAAAATACAACGTTTTTTTTTTATGGATAGATATTATAGATAAATAATATAATTAACTTTGGAAATTAATGATGTGGCAACTTCTAGATATAAATTAGGAGTAACGTACACTCAGAAAAGTACCTATATTGAGAATGAAGTAGGAGAAGTGACATCTATGGAACAATTTATATAATACATGTAAGTATTTAACGTGTTTGCTATATTGTATAGGGAAAAAATTGCTACAAAATAGATGTATTACTACTGTACCTCAATTCTTCAGTAAAATAAAGATGTTAAATTAACAAAATATTCCTTGTTGATTTTTTTTTGTGTGATTATGACCAAAATTTGAGTTAAACCAGAATATTTCTTCAGATTTTATAAAGAAAGGATTTAGATTAAATCTGTTTAGTTAAATTAGTTTCAACTTGTTCTAAATAACGACGAAAATAGCTCCTTTAATATTACTAGAAAGTTAACACATTTTTTTTCCATTCCACTAAAAATGTGGTTAGATAAACTAACCTGAAGCATTAAATCAAATTAGGTTTTGGGTTGCGGAAATTGAAGAATATCAGTACGATAGTAGCATCACGGCTATTTTGTAGCAGTTTTTTCGTATTACAGGAATTGTCTCATAGATGGCGTTTCTCCTATTTCATTCATTCATAACAGAACATATTCAACACAAATAGTAAGGCAAATACGATTATAAAATATTAATCTGGCATATTTACCAGATAAACGTCTATTGGAAACGCTGGTCGTTGAAAGAGCGACTCCATTAAAAACAGCTAATACGCAAGACAAACACGTGTTTACAGTATCACTCGCATGTCCCCCATATTATTAACTCAAATAAGCCCCTTGTTAAAACAAGAATAAAGAATATAGTTTGTTCAATCAATTATTAATATTCCAAATTTGATAAGTTGAACCATAATATATATTTGAATTAACTAATAATAGGATTTGGTAAATCTGACTAAACTGTTGGTTATCATAACTATATTATTTCAACAAAATTATTTTGTGCTCTGAAATAAAAATTTGCTTGCCAATATGTAAACGAAAAATTTGTTGTACTAACAACAAATACTTAACATTTTTTTTTTTCGTTCCTACCATAAAAAATTGGTTTGCCATATACAAGTAAATAGAATTGTTAAATTAACTAAATTTTGGTTAGCTGAACGCAGGTACCTTTCTGAGTGGGCATTTATCTTGATCAGGGTTTGATATTAATCGACTTTGTAATTTCAATCAAGAAAATATTATAAACATGCTATTTTCCCTTTACAACAAATTTCCACGAAATGTTTGGACTCTCGCCACAGTGACCCCTTTCCCCCAGGGTAAATACACCTGTGTACTGATTGAATTAATTGAAAATGCAAAACTGATTTTACAATGGAAAAGAAAGTAAAATTAGCTAGCTCAACGGATATAATTTTTTAAAAGGCGCAAAAGAACAATTAACCTGAGAGTTACCCTCGCGAATTAAAACTTGAATCTAACCACGAAAAGCAAACATAATGACTTATGAAATTCTGACTACATTCTCAAAAGCAGCTATTCTCTCAGCTGTCCAACTAAATTTCTCATTCTTGCGCAACAATTGAAATCAAACCAACGGAGTAATCAAAACAACAAAACTATGCAACTTAAAATACACTCAGCGGTAACGCGGGAAAACTAACCGTAGCAGTATGCACCTTACATTCTGGGCATGCGCAGTGATTATAAAGTTAGCGTCAGCATTTACTGCAAAATTTGTTGCTTAAACTCTCCAATAACTTTTCGTCCTAAAATTAAAGTGTTTTATAATATCTATTGGAAGAAACAATACTATATAGCCAAAAAACTTAATATTTTCAATTTAAAATAGTGTAGTTGTATAAATTTATTTTGAACGTCCTGTAGCATCTCACTTAAATTTCTTTACATACCTATATCTCTTTTGCCCTCCCTATAGAATGTTTGTACCAAATATGAGTACTCCCCTTTCACAAATAATGGCGGAATTATCAATTTTTTATGAGAGTAAAAACAAACATTTTTCTAAAAATATTAAAATATTAGAAAAACTGCTAGATTTAGGTAGACAACATCGTTAACAAAAACGTTATAGACTTTCACGTTCTAAAAATAAGTTAAAGAAATAGGGTATCCCATGCATTTATTATTACAAAAAAATTATGTTACATTCGCCACGCTTTTTTTGAACAAACCTGTATACACAAAAATAGTTTTAAACTGTGCACCTTAACATTATCTAAAACTTTTATATGTAACATTTTTCCGTAATTCCCGAATTAAACGAGATAATAAACTTTACTATATCGTTGATTAATCCTGTACAGGAAATATGATGTGTTGAAATATTTCATTGACCCTTTTTATACACCTACTCTAATCGCTAGAGACAACAATATCCTCGATTAACTAACATAGATCTTGTATCTATCACTCGCTAAGGGTCCGAAGATCTCGACGCCGCACGCAACCTTAAAATAGGAAAATTAATCCCCGATTCCCCGTTCGTACTTTAATTAAAGCGCCCCAACGACCCACCGCCTATCCCAAATCGGCGGAATGAGCGATACCACCGTATGGAGAAGAAAATCGTCTATCTAGAAAAGGAACAAACACACTCAATTACTATTACTCTTTATTTACTTTAGTCGGGGAACGTCGGACGCAGCGACCGGCTATTCAACGGCACGCGCGCGTGGGAAACAAGACGACGCGCAAGCGCCTCCCCGCGACCGGGACGACGCCTAGCGTGGAGCTTTCCAACTTCAGTCCGACCCGTACTCGCTCGCCCCGAGTCTGAACCACATCAACCGATCGCATAGCGATTTCCGCCACCCGTTAATTCGCAGTAAGCAGTAGCGAGTGTGTAGACAGCAACCGATCAGTAAAAACGTATAGTTTCGACTTGCTACCGCTTTAAGAGACGCGTGAATCGTTATTATAGGAGGGACGCTGGGGTGATCTGTGTGCGCCGTCAATCGCGTGCCAAATGTGTGCCAAATCGTAATTACCGCCGATAAAAACAAGCGAAAGCCGGTCGGAAATCCTCCCGAATCGATCGTATATACACGCAGATATTGCAGCAGGAATTTCGGCAAAATTGGAGAGCAAGTCGCACCGGTCCAAATGCTGTACGGACATATCGATCTGTGGGGACTTTAAACCAGAAGAGAAGGGCTCGAAATTCTAACGTTCGGCGTGATTACCGGGAGAAGATGGGTGCCAAAGGTAGCGTCGAGGCTGCCAAACACAATGCACAAAACTGGAACAATCTAGAGGTGAGATTATAACGACCGTTGGGTATATTAGCGAGTTTATTTACGTTTTACAAATTGACGCATCCTCATTAAGGCAATTCACATCGTACACACTGTATCATTCCTAATATGTATCGCAAAAAAAACGCGCAACCACCGGAAAAGATGCAGGTTAAATCTGTGTACGCTATACAGAATACGCAATCAATAATCCGATACCTCCCTTCTCAACGTCAACCGATTCTGATATATGTACGTCTTGCGTTCGACTATCATCTAATTTTCGCAATCGCCAAATACCTGGAAGACGCCCGCTAGACCGGCCCTATTAAACCCCGCCAGGAGAGATTTTCCCAAAGACGCACAAATGTTGACAATCCATATATTGATCGGTCGCCGGCAGGTTTGTGTGTATGCAACTGTACACGTATGTGGGGGGTGAACGCGTGCTACGAAACGGCAAATGTGGGTGATATTCTGCCCGTTCCGGCACACTCTCGGTATGGGTCGTGATCCTCGACGTGTTTTGCGAAAGTACGAATCGTATACGCGGGGGATGTTTTTCGAGGGAGGTTGGTTCTGTCTGGGTCGCGGGATAGGTGGATGGAGGGGCTGGGCCGGTGGAAATAGAATTTTTAATAATAGAGATGGAATTTTGAGGTTTCTGTGTGTTTGTGTGTCTGTTGTTTTTTTTTTTTTCTGGTAGAGGGATGAAAGTTTAATAAACATGAACAAACCGGTTGTGTGTTCATGTAACGAGTATGATATGGAAATATTTTATGAAATCAACTGTCGATCTTTTGTTATTTGCAAATGCTGTTTATATGTATTTTCATTCAGATTTATCAGAAATTCAAATTAAATGATTACATACATATACAATCTTTTTCAAATTTAGAAGTATCACTACCTTATAAGAGAAACACACCATTTCTCCCTTATGGATTTCAATGAATTTGGCAATATACAAACATAATAACTACACTGTAAAAAATTACAGTAATTTTGTCATGGTAAATTAGGAATATTACATGTAATAACGTTGTGAATTTATCACAATAAATAATGTAAATTTTGTTTTACATGTTTTTTTCTAGGATATTTAACATGGAAAAAAAGATTTCGGTAAAATTTACAGCTTAGTTTAAGATGTAATAAAAATTCGAAAGGAAAATACAGGAAAAAACATGTACAATTTTATGTTTACTATCAAAATTTACTTAAAAGTGTAAAATTGCCATTTTTTTTGAGTATTTAAATTTGGGTAATAATTTGAGGATCTTTTATATTTATTGTTACTTGAATACGCCGCAATGTGTTTGATTATTAGGTTATTTAACTATACGCGTTCGGCAAATATACAGTTCATCTAAATATTACATACGAATTTTACAGTACAATCTTTGAAAAATACATCAGCATGTGAAATTTACTAGATGGTAGAAATTTTACCTTAAGAAGCAAATTTACCGGTAAAATTGTAGGCAACTTTTTTTACAGTGTGCACTACTTGAAAATTGTCTTTTCTTATTATTAACTACTCAACTTCGGAATTATATTTCGAGCTCTGCTCTGGTAACTGTGTTGCATAGTGGTTAATTTTAACATTAACATTATTGACAAACATTTACAAAACAGCAACTACAAAGATCAAAGAGCATGTTATTTTTAAATATCCACGATAAAGGTAAAGCAAAACAATTTTTTTATTAAATTTGAAATTTTTGTCAAGTTAAAATAAAATACGTGTAGGTCAGTGGTATATACAAGGTAATATAATAGGTTTTGTTACAAAAATGTTTTAAAATAAGTATGAGTAAATTTTTAATAAATTATTTGTGTCAGTTCTAAAATTCACACTGTTTTTTTCATTTTTTATATAGCTAAATCATTTCTAAAATGCTTCTTGCATAATAATTCCTTTCTTTTATTAAAAGTTTTGTTTTGTTAAAGTTGAATCTATGGTTGTTATCTATCTATCTTCTAAAAAAACGCAAAATAAATAACAACCACAGACTTACAACTTTAACAAAAGAAAAATTGTAATAAAAGAAAGGAACTATCAAGCAAGAAATGATTTATATAAAAAAGGAAAAAAAAAAAACCGTGTGAATTTTAGAACTGATACAAATAATTTATCAAAAATGTACTCATACTTATTTTAAAACTGTAACAAAACTTTGATATTGGCTTGTATATTCCGCTTTATATTATTTATGAAAAACTAAATGATTACAAATCATCCCAACCCCGTGCTCCACCTAAAAAGGGTATTACACGAGGCTACCTATTCTAAGTACTACATGGATTCCATAACAATTTAAATGTTCCTACTCTCTAACTAAATAATGTCCCTATGATTGTTAATAACAAAAATATATAATACTAATTTACGTGAAATACTGAATATGTGAAATGTGATTAATTCACTTGATCACGAGTCTACTGTAAATCGATCAGCTAGCTATCAGTTGTTATTACAACTTTCTTAACTCCCAGCATTCGCCAAGGATATTGATTATATATAATATAATAATAATAACTCAGTACTTATAAGCTTTGAAGGCCCTTAGCTTAGAATGCTGGAACACACTGAACCACTGAGAAGTGTTGTCCGAATGGTCACCCAACCAACAACCGGTACCGCATATTGCTGTTTGACTCGCAAGGTTTGCAATGATGCACCGTTCCTGCTAAGCCGTACTGCCATTCGTTATATGGAATATACTTATATAAAATCCATGGCCAAGGAGTAAGGGAAAACCATGGCAAAAATTTTACTCCGGAAGTATGTGGAAAGAAGTCCCAGCGCTTGTTATTGAGCTACACGTATATTTAAACTTTAAGCTTGGATTGGAAAAGGAATCTGAATGTAGATTTTGTGAGGAACAGGATGAAATACCCATCCACCTCCTCTCAAACTGCTTAGCACTGTGCAACTCGAGGGCGTTGCACCTGGGAGCATGTGAAATCGAAGAGGGAGACTTACCTAGACTGAGGCCCTCTGACATCCTACACTTTCTGAAAGGAATAGGATTGGAAAGCCAACTGTAAAGCAGCAAGAATAGGGGACACAACAGATCTTTTAGGTCGCAGTGTAACATCACCCTTCTATTTACATACATACATACATATTTAAACTTGAAAAAAAAATTTCAAATTTATTAAAAATGTTTTGCTTTATCATGAATATTTAAGTGCATGCCTTTCGATTTTTGTAGTTCATGTTAATTTTAACATGTCGACTTAATAAACATTTTTATTTTGTTAAATAGCTTTACTTGAGACATTTTTATTAATATGCAAACTTAAATAAAAGTACGTAAATTTATATAATTTATTTTGAAAAAAAATACTAATAGGTAATTTGAATTATTCAACAATAAACTATTTGGGTTTTATAAAATAATTTCTAATCAATTTTTAAAGCGCTTCAAAAGTTGGGATAAATGTTTTTCATCTAAGAACAAACAAGTGGATTTTGTTCCGACATTTCATATATTATATATAACGACTCTTATAAGATTAGGGTAAATATTTCATCTTAAGTTCTAATTGTTATCATTAAAACTCACCACATTTTCTTTCCTTAACTTAACCTAATTTTTTGTAAAATGTTAAAATTTATATACTTGAATTTACAATATTCTGTATTACTTCAATTCTACGACTACATGTATTTTGCAGTATTAAGCCTGATGATGACTGAAACGTTAAAACTAGTAGAAAACTTGGAAGTAATCTCATAGTAAAAATAAAATCAATTAGGAAGTACCTCCTACACACTGCAAACTTTCATTTCTACCACACCCAACCTATGGACATTCAAATAATTATTACAGCAGTCTTCTGTGCTCCTTTTACTTATAAAATTGTAAAGATTTGCTTAAGTGAGAACAATTGATAAATAGCTCCATTGCAGTGTTGCCAGATATCCCAGTAGCTGCTTAAATAATATTTTGGTGGACGACTAGAGTTTTTCCTTAATAATTTGGAAGATCTCAAAATTTTCGATAGAAAGTTCTGGTTCAACAACGGTTTTAGAGCAAAAAAGCAAGAAGGTTGCTAAAATTATTAAAATATCATTTTTCCAGTATGATGCATTTTTTCCCGTAGATCAAATGTGTTTTCTTTTAGATTTCAGATTGAGAACAACTTATCTTGTACAGTACTAACAAATACTTTGAAAACCCTTGGATATACCCACCCGTTGTTCTCGGATTTCTAGATTAAATTATAAAAACGCCAGAAGCTTGTCTGGATACCTTGCACGGAATTCAGCACACAGTTAACTTTAGCCACCAATATGGAGCAAAATTAATACAAACCTCTCTGAGCAATCAACTGTCAAAAATCTCCTTTCCTACAAACAATATATGTTTGCTTTTTATTTAGTTTTCAAGACCTGCAATAGATGAAGAGTATCGTGTTGCCGCTAGTAAGAATATTATTTCGGTAACTATCGAGATATCTATCAGTGTGGAATTGAAAAAGAGATAATGTAGTTTATAAAACTCATTTCTTGCTGTTACGGCGGATATGTTTACTTTTAAATCTCTTTTTTTGCGCCTCCGTCCAGAAACATTTTGCAGTACTTCAAAGCAGGGCAGGCAAAAATGTCACTAAAGGTTTGCCTCACTAGATTCCACATGACAGACGTGTAATAGATTGTCTTTAAGCTATTGTTCAACCATGCTAAGATGAATTGGTGTCTTCATTGCAACTTGTACTGTCAACTCCCTAGTGTCAAAATTTCTTTTCTATTTTCAATTCAAAATTAAGATTTGTCGGCCCAAAAAACATTGTGTATCACCCGGCCAGAAACTCTTTTGCGAGTATTCGTACTCATACTCGTAAAACTGTAGTTTCTGGCCTAGTGATACAAATAACTATTATTTAATTGTCTTTATTAATGGTAAACGTGCCTTTAGCTACGTTACAATTATTAATTAATGATTTGTTTAAATAATTTGACATTTCATGTGAATTCCTTGATTCACATTTAGGTATATTCAATGGTTGCAAAATTCTATGTTCCTTGTTCTTTATTTTTCGTTGAATTTTCGATATAACCTTCCGCGTGCTAGATTTCCATCCATCATGTGTTTTTAAGTCACTTAGTTGGTCATCATTGTCAATTAATAAGGTGGCTGGCATTTTTCGATGAATAAGACCAATATAATCTGAGCAATTTGGTAGTTTTAAATAGTAAACACACTTCTTTTGGAGTGGAGATTTTTTGTGGATAAATACCTACTAATTACAGCATGCCGACACTTTCCACTTTGTGATTTAAAAAAAATATTGTCATATTCTTTCGATTCTCTGTATAACTGGATATAGAACTTGCCAACAATAGTAAATAACCTCGATTTCTTGGGAATATTTACCATAAAACACCACCTAGTACCCATATCTTCTAGGTATATCATTTATATTAATATGGGGTACCTAGTTCACCACAACAATAAGCACATGCCATACCCAACATCATAACTTAAAACTGCGTTTATAATTAACAGTATTTTATATTGAATGTTTGGCTAAGTACCTTCATAGCGATACAATTTTTAATTTATTTAATGTCAATGTTTGTGTTTTTTTTTGGCAAACATCCTTCATTTTCGCTTTCTAAAAATGCTTATAGATTAGTAACTCTTACGCTGTTTTCATTGGATATTGCGCCTATAAAGCAGAATTTTTCATAGTTTTTGCCAATGGCGTGAAATAGGCTAACAGTTTCAGAGTACCATTGCCATACCATTTTCATATGCAAGCTCATACATTTTCTTTTGTTTTGACGGGATTAGTGAGTCTACTGCATTGTGGGCCATCCCTGATAGCTCTGGAGCAGTAGAGAGCAATTCTTCTGACGGCTGCAATATTTTATCGCGTTGACTACATACAAACCAATAAATCGAAACAAATAAATGTTGATGTTTGATGTTTTAATTTGTTAGTGTCAGTGTGACTGTCTAGTGTTTGTTATTAAATGCGGTTGTCCGGAGAAGGTTCGCCTGCGACACCCCACTAAACTTAATAATATTTTTTCACTTATATCTTGATCCAGTCATTCATTTCAGTTTTTTTATTGATCATTACATTTAAGTATTTCTATTTTTCACCTGAAGAAGGTAAATTATATGCCAAAACTAGTAGTAGTTCCATGTAGTAAATAAATTACAATTTCGAACTAATTAGGAACGACATATTTTCAAAATTTCGCTAATCAGTTTTAATTTCTCTTAATGAATTTACGGTACATACCACGGAGATACATAGAAGGACACACTCTTCCCTTGTTATTTATATTATAAAAACTGCTGCCGGACAAAAATAAACCCTTTCAATTAGTTGTTTAGTATAATACGCAATATTATTATAGGTTTGAATATATAATATATACATAATCTATTGGGCCAAGCAAATTATTATTTGTTTTAAATAAATACTCATGACAAAATATATTTTGTTGCTTTAACAACTATTCTTTCTTCGTGAAGAAATACTAATTGGCCTACGCCAAGTTTTAAGAATGCGTACAATGTAATATAATATGTGCAAATTTTAATTTCCAAAAATTTTATTAAGTTAGAGTTGTTTTGGTATTTCTAGGAGTTATGACGGCTATTCTGGTAACTAATTATAATTATAAATCAAGTTTTTTAAGCATTAAACGTAAAAACATATATTCGAAGCATAATCCTCCTCATTTTTAGCTCCATCTTATCTAAATATTCGCAGATGCGTGACAACGAAATAAAATATTAGTCCCCCGATGCCTTTTGATCTTCGCGTTTGTCTATATCTCGCGAGCTGAACATCAAAACAAAGCCAGTTGGAGGCAAGAGCGCGCCCATAATATATACATTTGCAGTTCGTCACAGATGTACAAAATAAAATAAAAACTCACGCACACACATCCGAACACGCATAATAGTGTTGCATAAATTTTATAAATAGACGCAAGAGCAACGACCCAACGCCGAAAATGATACGCGACCGGGGAATTATGGCCGTTGTTGTGCGTATTCCACATAAAAACTAAAATTGTAAACGGCATCGCAGCACCACAGCGTGCTCAAATCGCAAAATGTGGACGTAGGGATAACTAATCATTGTATGGTATTCTATTGGTCGAAATGCTACTTTTATCTCTCTCTCTCAAACTTTCTAAATATTGATGCTTTTATCAAGAAAAAAAAAAATGTAGTTGGCATAAAATGATTGTTTTAAAGCGCAGAATATGAATACATAATCACTTTTTTTTTTATAATGACATAAATATTTGATTGCCTAAGTTATAAATAGAGACCGGATTACATGCAAAGAAAAACTGGAATAGATGCGCACATATATGCATCGATTTTTGAGAGAATATGCATCAACCTGGGACATATATGCAAAAAAAATTGCGACAATATGCAAAGTTTATAAGAGTAGAAATTTAAACATTAACTTTATTCTACAAAATTTTTTCACTACATATTTCTAAAACAATTTATAATTAAATGTTTTTCAAAATTGTGTAAAAGAAAGTTTTATCTTCTATCAGAATACATATGTTTCGAAATAGAAAAGCTTCTTTCAACATTCACAGACGTAATTGGTGCATTTTTTAACTTTGCAATACATTCTAAACTAAAATTAAAGTCGAAATCGCTTACTACACTTTTTTAAATTTATCGTATATAGAATTACCTATTATACCCTTAACCTTCTTACATAGCATATCAAATTCGTTTACTATTTCGACTGATTCCGAGAGCGACATCCCTTGCGTTTCTATTTTACGAATGGAACTTGAAACAAAGCTATAATTTGACTTAATACACAAAAGCTTTTGTAGCAATTCTGTTGATGTTACTATCTTTTTACAGTTTTCTAGAGTAATGCAGTCAGCAGTGATTTCAAGAATTACATTTTTTATCTTTTCAAAATTATCAGCGAAAAAAATTGCAGCCTCTAACCATGTACCCCATCTCGTAATAATCGGTTCAGGAGGCAACTTAACACCGGGAAGTCGCTCCTTATAAAATTGGATTCGTAAAGGTGCTTTTAAAAATACTTTTTTGACATTGCTAATTAAATCATTAATCAAAGGGAATTGAGTCCTAATGTCTTCGGCTACACGATTGAACCCATGAGCTAAACAAGTGGTATGAATAGTGTTACTATAAAAAAATTTAAAATTTTGCGCGGCTTTTAAAATGTATGGTGCAGCGTCGGGCAACATTAAATTAGTAAAATTTTTTCACAAGGTATACTTCCAGGTAAAAAGAAATTTGATAAACTTTCTTGAACGAATTAGGCAATTGTCACATTATTTGTTTTTTTAAGTTCTTTACAATAAATTAAATATGATTTACCTACAATATCTTCATGAAGAATTCCTATTAACAAATGGGCAATATAACGGCCACACTTATCCGTACTTTCATCTACCATAATATCAATAAAATTATTCCCTACCAATTGTTGAATTTCTGCTATTGTTTGCTGGTAACAAGATGTGACATAATTTTTTCGTAAGGTACTTTCGTCAGGTATATTATGTTTGCAATATTTTTGCAGAAATGATTTCGAATTAACATTGTTTATTCTTGCTAATGGTATGTTAGATGAAATTAATGCGTTACACAGATTCGTATTATAGCCGCTTGGAGTGCAAGCCTCTTGTTCTGAGTTTCGTGAAGTTAATGCTACACATTGACGTATAGATTGCTGCACACATGCGGATCGCTTTAGTTTTTCACATTTTCCAATATGTGATGGAGTTTTAGCATGTTGATCAATCAGGTATTTTCTCTCAGAAGACACCTACAACAACAATTGTCATTTTATATCAAAAGTTAAAGGATTTAAAAACAATTGTAAAGCTTTTAGTAAAATTAAACTTACCAGTTCACTGCAGGCTCGACAAAATATTTTGTCGCCATCCTTTACCAGTTCAGGATATGGCTTAATCCATAAAGAAATTTTGTTCACTATACTCATTGTATGTACGCACAGTATTTAAAAACGTAACACAATTATATACTGTTTCGCTCAAAGATATTCAATGAATGAATAGTTTATTTGGGAATTAATAATAATAAAACGTATTTACCACATCCCTTCTGCTACGCGAAATTAAACACGTGCAGTTCTTGGAAAAAAGTATTAGAGAAACCAATGTAAAAGATTTATCGTTCTGAGAATTGTAGGTTGTCGATCTACACTAGGAATTACTAGGAGTTTTTACCAATAGAAAGGGTTAAGAAAAAGCTTAAATATGCAATATATGCAAATGTTATAAAAATATGCGTAGAAATGCCTAAATATGCAATATATGCAATCACTAATTAGCGTTAATTAACCTCAATTAGTGTAATACGTCTACATATAGACTATAATTAAAGATATGCAAAAAATAAAATGCACTTTGCATATAATCCGGTCTCTAGCTATAAATATTTAAAAACGTTTTAGGCATAACTTTTTAAACATTGAGTTTACAAAAAAAGTACACCACATAAAAGACACGTTTTTGACTGGTAGAATACGACACAGTGATGAGTTTTCCCTACGCTCACGTTTTGCTATTTCAGCTTACTATGTGTGGCGATTCGGCTTTCTGAGCGCCGAATTTGCACCCAAAAAACGCGATCCGTACTCCTGCACTCCCAGCCGGCTGACGCGGTGCGGT
The DNA here is from genome assembly GCA_004143645.1 of Protaetia brevitarsis. Taxonomy (NCBI): domain Eukaryota; kingdom Metazoa; phylum Arthropoda; class Insecta; order Coleoptera; family Scarabaeidae; genus Protaetia; species Protaetia brevitarsis. Next base: position 662,170 of record RXPK01000181.1, on the reverse strand, counting down.
CTACTTATTTACGCGAGGAAATTCAAATGAAATTAATTTTATTTCGTTTCGGGAAGTTATTCGTATCCTCGCCTCAATGCGGCGCAGCGAGTACTGCTCGTTTGCATAACGCTGTTTCTAGACAAACTAAATGGGGAATTGCTTTTTGTTTTCGATTTGAAAGCCGGGTTCCGGTAGTACGTCTCGGTTAATAAAATTAAGTGAGGGTTTATACGAGAACTGATGGACAAATTAGATATGCAGGGGGAATGGTCACATCTTATAGTTATATTTTTGAGTAATGTATTTTGAAGCTTTTTAATTCAGTGATATCCTCTTTTAATCTTTTCTTACGCTCGTTGTGGTCTTAGGTGACAGACTAGGTGTTTGGCTAAACTTCTGGTAACACACAGTTTGAAACATATTACCACAAATGGCGATGAAATGAAAGAGAAATGATCGTAAATTGTAGTAATGTTCTAATTTTTCTTATCCATGTTTGTTAACTGAATGTTTGTTTCTTGGTAGTAATGGACGGAATGAGGTAATAATAATTAACTTCGCCTTCCAATTAATTTGTATAATGTTACAGTTTGATAATATATATTGCTATGAAATCAGGGGTATGGAATATAATTTAGAGTCATTTAGAACAGGTTTCAAAGCCAAATGAAGAAGTAATTGAAAGTTGAAGGGCGTATTCGGTTGCCTACTTTACAGGCAAATTTTGAATTTGTTAGGAATGACTATAAAAATGAACCATCTTAGCAATAGGTGCTAAGTATAGCCTTAATTATAATGTAAACTTTATTTTCTATATCAATTCAAGCTTACCTGATATATTTTTATGTTTTTATTCTATTTTGCTCGGAGAGATTTTTCATTCTACGGGATGTTTATTTGGTAACTTTTGCTGCATTTCCCTCAAACTGGAGTAGATAACTGTATCTTAATGTCAGTTACTGATATTTATTCAAAATTAATGTTGGTTTAACTAACAGCTTCTTGCGGGTTTCGCCGTGTGTCAAAACTTTCGCTCGACGTTTCGCTGTTCATACTGACAGCTTCTTCAGGATAACTGAACACAACTACACAGTTCAGTTATCCTGAAGAAGCTGTCAGTATGAACAGCGAAACGTCGAGCGAAAGTTTTGACACACGGCGAAACCCGCAAGAAGCTGTTAGTTATAGTTACACCGGTCGTGAAAGCCTACGCAGTGTTAATGTTGGTTTGCCTAATAGCGATAATAATCAAAGGCTGATTACTGGTAATTTTAGTTTAAATTTAATTAAATCCTTACTTTTACCCATAAAATTGTCGAGAATTCCCTATAAAATTTCCTACGAGGAATTCCGGCCAGAATACCATTCCATGCTATTGACCGAGACGGGGGCTCGTCCAACCAAAAGTCCAACCTGTACCCAGAGAATTGCCAGTTCGTCGTTCAGAGTGTGTGCCTGCGCTAGTCAACTTAGTATTCCATCAAGTATATCCCACCTAAAAAAGAAAATAATTAATTAGTTTGAATTCAATATTAACCAGAAATAAGTTTTTTTTTTTAATTTATGTTCACTATATGTGTGTTAGTTAGTTTAGGAATTTTTAATATTTAAGGGTTGTCCTCAAAATCACTGAGGTGGTCTGTGATAAAATTGTTATTCTTAACAAATATCGATAACCCAGATGATAGTTTTCTATTAAATTTGGTTTCTGCTATTTACGGGTAGATGGCTCTGAATTTTAAATTTATTCTCTTTATTTTGAAGTTGCTTTAACCTCATTCATTTAAAGTGAACACGTATTTTTGTATTAAATATTTTTTTTTATATAGTATTTGCGATTCCAACATACGAGTCTCAAAAGTGGTCAAACATAGTATTTAAGAAGAAAGAGAAATAAAGAGTTCTTCATTCTTTTATTTGTACGTTTGGTGCTCCTAGAAGTGCCCCGTGCTGAAAAAAAAGAAAAAGAAAAAAATGTATATGGACAAACAAAATAATAAATAAATTGAAAACATAAATTTAATAATAATTAATTGTACTGAACTAAATAAAATAAAATTTTGAAATCCCGACCATTTTGTTCTGAAAAACAAACAGTCTTTTGTAGCTTCTTGCTAATATTTTTTTTATCCCTTTTCATGAATTAACGGTTACAATTAGGGGTTATTTGAAACGATTTTTTTTAACGTTTCAACAATTTTATTGCTTTATTTAAAGAGATAATTTACTTCTAATTTATTGCGTCAGAATAAGAAAATCTGGTTTCCTTTTTTGCATTTAAAGTTTAAATAATATAATTTGTATACAAAAAGAACTATAACAAGACCTATAAAACTTATGTTTTATAGGTCTTGTTTGAATGAATATGAATATAAATACTTACAAGTTTATTTTATTATAACATTACTTATAATGATTGCTAGATAACCTCATTAAACCAACTCGAATCATTTTACTAACAATAAATAAAAAATAAGAGCTTCTTAATGATTAATTTGTGATTTGATACCTTGTAGTAGAAACCTTGACCTTACCAAGCCATTGCATTAGCACAAGATATGGCCCGTGATGTCTTGTTTGTTTTGACAGAATCTACAAACAGTATCTTCTACCAGGCGTCTGTTTTAGATATGCCGATTTAGTCTGCAGTGATCGATCAGTGGTCCTAATTTTGTTCTTTACCCAGAGCTTTTTTTATTTTTTATTTTTTGTAAATTCGAATATGTAACTTTTCACCCCTCTTTGGATTTGTATTGACTTTGCAACTCCGTTATATCATAGAAGCAGCTTCTCCTTTACACCCGTATTCTTAGGTACTCTCACCAATATACGTTCCCTTTGCAGCCCAATGTCTTTAAGGTACCTATGCAGCTGAGACACAACTCTTACGCACACAAATTCTCCGCTTTAATTAAGTATTGATTGGCTTAATTGTTTGCTTTTCTGCTTCTGCAACACAATCAGCAACTTCAGCTTAAAACATTATAGTGTTCTTGTTGAATTTAAACTAGATGTCTGTAGTATTTCGTCCAATACAGTGACCATTCAGCATTTCTGCTACCAGTATTTCTGCCTTTTATCTTAATTTCTTTAATAACTGTTTAATAGAGGAATTTAATACTGTTACTAATTTCTATTTATTGTATGTTTTGAACATTTTTTGCTCCAGGAATCATATTAGTATCATCTGTATAGCAGCACATATCTGTACTAGCGTCTGTAGATATTGCAAAAAGATCATTTAGGAATATTAGAAATAATACCGGACCAAGGATGCTACCCTGTGGTATTCTCATGCTACTAGGTAATTTTTTTTTTTATTATTAAAGCCATTAACTTACCTTGTTAACCAATCGTTCACGTTGGGAATATTTCCAGATCGCTTTAAACTTTCTACAGTTGTTCCTGTGCATATAAAGGGAAATAGTAATAGCGTCACAAACTACAGACCTATATGCTTGAGCTCCAGTATTGCGAAAGTATTTGAGTATTGTGTGTTAGTTCGTCTGGAGCATTTTCTGCAAAAGTATAATATTCTCAATCAGAATCAACATGGCTTTAGAAAAAACAAATCAACCCTCACAGCGTTAATATCTTTCTACAACAATATTCTGAACGAAGTTGACAACAAAAATTATCCTATTTCAATATTCTGCGACTTTAGCAAGGCTTTTGAGTGTGTTGAGCATACAATACTGCTACAGAAACTGTGTCAGTATGGTATTAGAGGTAGCTAATTGGTTTATATCTTACCTATCCGGGCGTCTACAATTTGTGACAATAAAACACAAAACTAACTTGAATATAAAAACCTATAAATCCAGTTGCTTACCTTTATTTCACGACAAGTACCACATAGTTTTTGTATTAGCAGTGCATCACTTTATAATTGTACGACTCAGATGACACCACCATACTCATTGCGATCAACCTATTATACCAATGGTTTTGTGGCAACAAACTCTGTCTTAACAAAGATAAAACAATATGTATGCTATTTCACACCCAACAACAGCTAAAGAACACGCAATGTTGCATACACATTAATGGCAATCTGATATTTCAACAGAATAATACGAAATTCCTTGGTGTGCACTTGCAAGATAATTTATTGTGGGAAAACCATTGCAGTGCAACAACACAGTTAATCCATACTAAAGCGTATGTTTTGAGAGCTCTGAGGAACAGTTTATCAATTCATACTCTCAAGACTGTTTACTTTGCTGAGATTCAATCTAGACTAGCATACGGAATACTTCTCTGGGGCTCATCTGCCTCTGCTAATAGGGTGTTTCTAGCGCAGAAGCAAATAATAAGAATCCTGGGCGGGTTAAAACAAACAGAATCTTGCAGAAACACATTTAGTACACTAGGTATTTTAACCTTACCGTCACTTTTTATGTATGAGGCAATCTGCTACACTCATCGAGAATCTGATAAATATGTTACCCACAAAGAGCACACATAGCCACAATACGCGACATCTGTATGACTTCCACCTACCGAGATGCGAATTGCAAGTCACCGAACGGGGAGTAGAATTGTTAGGTAGAAGGTTGTACAATAAGTTGCCTAAGGAAATAAAAACCTCCACCCTCGAGATTTAAGCATAATCTCAAAAGATTTTTGATTTAAAAGGCTTTTTATAGCGTGCAGGAATTTTTGTGCTGATTTTGTTTCCATTTCGCCTTTCTTTTTACACCTTAAATTTAGTTTAATTTTTTTTTTTTTTTTGATGTATTTGATGGTGGCCCAGTTTGTATATTTATTAATTTTGTACTATTGGTTTAATTTTTATTTTATTAGTTTAGTTTCTTATTTATTTATTTGTTATTTCTTATCTCTTTTTCTTCTTTGTATGACTGATTTTATAATCATTTTTGATTCTTTAAATCAATAAATTACTACTACTACTACTACTACTACTACATTTGATGCGTAATTCTTGCCATTCTTTTTTATATCAATACGTTGACTTCCACCTGATTCTAATACCGTATCTCTCCATCTTTAAAATAAAAAGTTTCCTGTCTACACAGTCATACATCCTTGACAAGGTCAATACATAATCCTTATGCATTCATAAAATTTACTAACCTTTTACAAATTACCAATTCGAATAGTTTAGAAAACTCTGTAAAAATACTAATTGGTTTTTAGCTGCCAAATAATTGAGAATCACCCTTTTTAGATAGACTTTTTAAGACGCTCCGGATAAGTAGCTTGGTTAAAGCAATTATGAATTAGAAGTCATAGCATATCCTGAAAAATTGGGATGCATATCTTCACAATACTGCTAGGAAAATCATCAATGCTGCCACTATTTAGTATAGTAGATTCACATCATTTTATTCACGTGCACCAATTCTAGAGTTTCGTTCTTCAATCACCTTACCAACACCTGAATCAACATTCCTATTCTCCCTATTCTTGTTGACGCATATAAATACACACGGTCGCGGCAAATTTTCCCTACAGGTGAATGTTTTTATTACTTGAAGATTGTGTAAGCCGCCACTCGACATAAAACGTAAATTATTGAAACGGCGAAGAATGGCCTATCCCGCCCAGTCCCGTGAACCTCGTAAACCCGACCCTCTCCACCCACTCCACCGTGATGTTCGATACATTCATCCCGTTAGCGCGGAGGCGGCGGAACGATGGTCTCAGTGTTTAGACGGTGGCCGTATGACGTCATCTGCCGGGATCCTTCGCAGATCGATGCCGACCTGCCCCTCCCAACCAATCCAGACGGTCGCGGACGCTGTGTGAATGTGTGCAACGGTTCGGGCCGTCTCGGGCGCGGTGGCGGGAAGGCGCGAAGTCGATCCGAACATCTCCGATCGGCGACGAACGTGCCGCTACACACCCAAAACACGGACACGAAAAATGCGAGCGGTTCGGTGATTTTCGGGGACGCACTAGTAGCTCAATGACACGGTTATCTATTTTCGTTGGGCGCCGGTTTCGTTTCTCGAGGCGCTGGGGACAGGCGTCGATCATTCCGTTTGAAGGATTGATATTAAATTGAAATTTCTAGGAGATTTATCCGGGATAATTTAAATCTGTGACGCACGTCTATTTGAACTGTCTTCACTCCTTTAGCTTCTCGTTTGCTCTATGCTGTTTTTCAAAGAGTTTATATTATCTTCTTGCACCTTCTCTACTACTTGCTTTATTAAATTGGATAATATACTTCTCAGTGATATGTCCTATCTTATTTTGTTGATTATAATGCTGATCTTTTCGTAATCTAATTCACTACATCTATTTATATATTTTTTTGGAGATGCTGATGTTTTATGTCTAATCAAACTATATTTACGTTTCAGAACTTTTTATGTTAATATTCAATAGATCCTTAATAATTATTTCAACTTTTACTTGTGATATTGCGATCAGTACTATCATTTTGTAAAAAAAAAAACAATTATCTTTTTGACTTATGCTTACGGAATGATAATCAACTAAGCTAACGGCAATTGAAACCGAAAACATAAAAAACTAATTTAATATACCAAATATGTCAAATACAACACATCAAAGAAAAAAGTTTCTGATAAAAAGTCAAAAGAATGTTGCTATTCCCTATTAATAAGTAAAACGATTAAGTACTATATGAAAAGTTAAATATTACCACATTTCCTTTATTATAAATTTTTCAAATAAATTAAATTGGTTGTTTAAAGGAATTTAAATATGGAAATTGATGAATTTATATAAGTGACAAATAAGCTTGTAACTTACTATATATAATTTTTATTTCTATCTCGATTATCAATTTTTCTATAAATGGCTACATTTTCTAGGTTATGTCAATTATACAAACATTTACCAAAATGTAGAACATCAATGATAGTGTCGCGGGCGTACCCTCTCCGACATTTATACTTTGACTATTTGCTGTCTGATGAAGGTTAAAGGTTAGAACCGAAACCGGTTGCATCATTTATTATATACAATAAAAATTGGGACGTAATTTTAAAAAGTCAATTATCAAATTTACCCTATTATAGACTCGAATACATATAAAATATACATATATGTTTGTAGATTATTACAAAATAAGTAATTAGATCCAATAATAAAAACTATTTTTTTCATAAACCAGTAATAAAAAAGTATATAAAAAAAAGGTTTCTAGCAAGAAACCAATAAGAAAACGCCACAACGCATTCATTGAAAAACCAATTTATTTGACAATGCCAAAATTAACTTAAGCTCACTAAATAGTAAAATTAAATATGAACAAACAAGGCTTTGGTTACCTGGACCAAATTATTGGTTCACTGAACCTAAATTTATATGAAAGATGAAATATTTTTTGTTGCAAATAAATCAGTTTATCAATGCCCAGCATAACAAACTAATATAATGAGTTTTGCATAGCTATAAAATATATTATAAATAACTAATTACATATTTTAATATAAAAAATAGGTTGTGACCCATATGATTGAAGAATACATGGTGACTGTGAGTATACATAAGATTAATCTTACCTGGGGTATTCACAGTATGAGAGAAATTTCAAAACTTTTTTTTTAAGTTTTTATCAAGGAATAGAATTTGGGTTTATAACCTATTTAATATTATTACTAATAACTTCTCCCGGGTTTCGCCCTGGGTCAAAACTTTCGACTCCAGTTAATGAACTGAAGTTCAGTTATCCTGAAAAAGCTGTCAGTATAAACAGCGAAACGTTGAGCAAAAGTATTGACTCACGGCGATATCCGGAAGATGTTATTAGTAATAGTTATATCGGCCGTGAAAGCCTACGCAGTGTTAACTATCTAATATTTTAACCCAAGTGATGTTTCGGCAGAAATGCAGCCTTAACAGGTACATATTAGTTATGTATATAATATTTACTATTTATGGTGTACAGCAACTCGAGTTTGCTTTTAGTGCGATTCCCCATTTGTTATGTTATGGTGATTTCTGCAATGGACCATGAGCTCTGCCTGGTATATATTTGTTGCTTACTTCTGTTTAGGCATTTTTACGTTGATGATTTATAATGATAATTTGCACCATTATTAGTTTTTCCATTTTAGTTCTTTTCCACTTAACTGTTTGTCTGGTCCTTGTTGTCCCCTTCACTCAAAACAGACAGTTTATTTACATTTCAGGATTTCCTATTATTGCATTTTATTAGGTACGAAGTAACGATTCGTTACAATGCATATTGATAACATCTCTCTCTATACTTCACAACGAGATACGAGGTAATACTGTTCTTGGTGCCCCTAGTATATCAGAAAATTGCTGCAGAAACTAGCAGTTTCTTTTTTATATTCACTACTGCTACAACCTACAACACGTTGTAGCAACCAATCACTATTATGCTATAATATCAGTAGTTATGTAACATTTCCCTTTGGTAAGGTAAAATTATAAAGGCAGTTGGTATTTTGCCTCAAACTTATATATTTGTATGTAATTAGTAGAGATTACATGACCTTTTCTGCAACAATACATGATTCTTTTCATGTAATTTTCTTGCCAACAGTTTTTATAGTGTACTGCTATACATAAATTCATAACTTTCACTCTATGAATGGAGGGTGATATTACACTGTGAACTCAAAGATCTCTTGCGTCCCCTAATCTTGCGAACTTTACAGCTAGTTTTTTTTTTAATTTTTAGTCCTATTCCTTTTACAAAGTGCAGATTATGAGAAGGCCATAGATTAGATAAATTTTGATCTAAATGATCGGTCTCACTATTGCTGCAGACATTCAAAGCAGCAGTATGTTTCTGCACACCATTTTGCACACATTTTTTGGCCTTGTTGATTACTTTAAGTTCGTGTTTTTTTTTTCCTAGAAGTTCCTCAAAGAAGTCTGGGGTAAGGCCCAGGTAGTTAACCTCCGTTCTCCAATCCATGTTTTGCCCATCCACTTTCATGGTTTTTAGATAGAAGGGATTTCCTTTTCTTAGTGAATGCTACTGCGGTAGTCTTAGTGCGGTTAACATTAAGTCCCACTAATTGACACCATCTTCTTGTGAAGTTGAGTCCTCTTTAAACTAAATCGAGGAGAATATTCTCAAATTTGGCACTCGCGTATATGACAATATCATCGGCATACTCTTGGTATGTATGTATGTATATTGAAAGGGTGATATTACACTGCGACCTAAAAGATCTATTGTGTCCCCTGTTCTTGCTATTTTACAGCTGGCCTTCCAATCCTATTCCTTTCAGAAAGTATAGGAATATTTCAGACAGGGTCTAGTTTTAGATAAGTCTCCCTCTTCGATTTCACGTTCCCCCAGGTGCAACGCCCTTGAGTTGCACAGTGCTACGCAATTTGAGAGGAGATGGATGCCATCCTGTTCCCCAATATGCTCCAGTCGTTTTGCTCCTCCCTTTGTTCCTTATTTGTAAGGTACTCTCACTCTGGAAGTGGAAGGCTTCTTATGGAGGTCCTGCGCCAATTCCTGTTTGTTAGCGGTGTCGTCCCGTTAATAAACGTCCTTCCTCCATGGTTAATCTCACGAGTAGCTAGGGAAGAAAAGGTCCACCTCCACAGAGCCCTACATGTAGATGTAAGGCTAAATACAATGGGTTGCGCCAAGTGCTCCAAGGTTGGACTAGTAGACTGATCTTTTATCCTTTATGTCTCCTCTCGGTCCGTGCAGTTAAGCCAAGACCCCCCATCCCTTTCGAGACATGGTTTAACAGTTGGGCTTTCGGTAGCCGAAAGCAACAACGGGCATCGTTGTAGAACTCTGTGTAAGCCCTTAGCTACGACACGACAACTCGGGCGAGGGAGGAATGGTTCACGGCAACGGTCTTCATTCACCTTGCTCCGGTTTTAAGTAGACAGGGCGAACTTATAGCCGCCATTAACCATCTCGTCTTGAGCGAACCCTGACAAGATGGCCTTTCCACTATCCACCACCTAGGGGACACGCCTGGTAGGTACTCCAAACCCCCAGGATACTCTTGGTAAGGTATGCCTAGATCAGTAAGCTCGCCTTACTCTATTAGGCTTCACATAAGTGGGGATGTGACTTCTCCGCTTGGCTTCTTCTGGTGGTATTTTCACTGATCCATTATAATAATCTTGTCCAAAAAAATCATTCATGCATGTAGCATATAAACAATGCTGTTTGGAATTAATAGTTAGTAAGGGTAATCAATACTTTAAGATCAATAGATCAAAGTTTCAATATTTTCTCGCGCCAGAAAAAAATTATTAGTGGAAGGAGGGTTATCTTTTATAATTATGAATTTTCCACTATTTTCATTCAAGCCAAAGTGTATCAAATATGCTACTAAGGCTTCTAAAATCGTACGAACTTTGCAGAGCTTAAATATATCTAATTTCTAGATAGCGTTCTATAACCTCCCTTTGATATTATGTATTTCCCCAAAGGGTATGCTGGACGTCATCAAAATAAGTAACAGTTCTCTTCGGTCCTTTTCTCCTTTTCATCCTTCATTAAGGACCGTAAGAATGGTAGTAGTAATGATGCCGCCTCATAGGGGCACTAATACTTTATCAGTTCAATAGAAGTAGGCCAAATGTGTCGATACCAAGACCCTATCGATTTCCCTTCGCAGCCAGCGGACGAAATTTCGCCGCGCTTAACTAAAATTCCAGTACGCCATCGAAAATCCCTAAAAGGGATCCGTTCCGGTAGTCGCGGGTCGTTTCGGCGATACCGGAAGCCGAAACTTCATTAACTAATATGAAGTTTTGGGCTGTCACACGGGGCGACAAATCGCCCCCGAAACGAACTATGCAAACTAATTTGAAAGTATTAACAAGTTAGATCGGAAGAGGGACGGATGAGGGGGCGCTGGTCGTCGTGGCGACGATGTGGATGCAATTCCGAGAGCCACCCCGTTTGCGTGATCTGGTGCGAAGTGCTCGATCGTTCCCGTCATAATTTTTGCGCGGAAACTTTAATTGGAAGAACTGGAGTGCAAGTAATCCCTTTTCGTATGCGCAGTATTCGTTAGGAAGAGTGGTATGGTAATTCTCAGAAGAGGAGATATTGAATTAGATTTCCTGGAATATTTGAGGAGGTATTGATTTAGAATTTGCCAATTTAGGAAGCGTTCATTTGATTTTTGCCTCTTTTTCGTTTTCAAATTTTCCATCTTTAATAAGAAAGGTGACATCATAACCATGAATTGATCTAAGCAACGCTATAGAGCGTCTTGTATTTAAACCTATCTAAAATTAAACCCTTGAGCAAATATACTACTTTTTCTTCTTCTAGCACCGATTTCTTGATAGAAGAGCTACCTTATTGGACGACCTAATCCTGCAATTTATCAGAAAGGTCGTTTACTGCCTGGGATATGCTAAACGACCTTACAATAGTTGCTAAAGGGTGATTTGCAAAGGTTCTGGTGGAGCTCTGGAAATGCCTATGTTGTACATATGCCTAATCAGTCTACAGTGACCAGTCAGCAGAGCTACAATCATTTTGACAGTCCTCCTGTCTTTATTCAGTAGATTTTCGTGAATTTAGGCCTCTGCTCCTTTAGGAACTCTTTCGCCTGCCTTTGTCCCAGTGATTTTTGTCACCACTCTCTGGACTGATTATGTATCCATTCATTGATGGATTTTTTAATTTGCGATTTGGTAGTGCCGAAAGAGGGGTCGGCTCCAACGGATGGCCTTGGCGAACGTCTCCTGGCCAGCTCGTCCGCCGCCTCATTTCCTCTCACGTCCGAGTGGCTAGGGACCCAGGCTAGGGTTACTTTCCTTTGGGTGCCCACCTCATTTAGGGCGCTTACACAGTCCCAAATCAGCTTAGAGTCAACGCTTGTAGAGCTAATCGCTTTAAGTGTGGACTGACTGTCAAGAAGATTAGCGACGCTTTTACCTGGTTCGGTACATCTTTTATCTCTCGGACACAGTGTGGATTGCATCAACCTGCAGCTTGGAACCAGTCATGTCTTTGCTGAAGCTTACCGAAAAAGAGCCTTTTTCGGCTTCTTAGTGTATACTTCCCCGCTCCAACGCCGTAGTACCGTTTTAGGAGCCGTCAGTATAACCAGTTTGAGTCCGCTCCCATACGGGAGTACCTGATCCTAAGTCCTTCCTTATCTGGTATTATAACCTGATAATTTCTATCTAGGTTATATGTTTGAACCATGGCATCACATGGCATTCCTAAAAGGGGTGCCTCCTTGAGTTCGTCTAACAATTTTTTATAGTCAGCCCCGTGCGATTTACTTATCGGTACTTGACTATGTAGAAGTCGGTGTAACTGTGACGCTTTTGCGGCTACTTGTTCATAAAAAATATGTATTTGGTGGCAGGTTCAGGTGGAGCTCTGGAAACACAAGTTATCACATTCACAAGAAAAAGCATACTAGCAGGCTTACAACCACTAGTAATAGGAAGTGAAAGCATTCTTTGAAAGGCGAGGTATCTTGGGGTGTGATAGGAGCTGGAATATGTTGGAAAGATGCCTAAAATGTCTTTTCGGTGAAGTTCTACGAGGACACGACCCTGTTACAAGCTGAGATTACTGCAATTCATCATTGTGTCAGAGAAATGGAAAGATGATCCGAGTTAGATAGTCAGTTAGTTTAGTGGATAATGTCAAACGTTGCACCCTCTTCTTCCTGGTGAACGGCATTATCATGGTTTTGTTTAGATCTCAGGTTTTCTCTGCTGGACCAACTATAAATCGCTTTAATAACCTATTAGAGGGCTAAGGAAACTTCTTCTTAATAGTATTACGATATCGTCCGCATAGATCTGCATCTTAGCTCCAAGCGCTTCAATGATGGCCAGCAGGTCGTCCACCAGTAGTGACCAAAGCATTTGCCTGACAGTCAATCAACACTTAAAGCGTACAGTTTCATAAGTGCCCAGTGTCTCAATGCTAGTTTAGGAATGTGTAAGTGCCATAAATGAGCTTGGAACCCAAGGGAAATGACATTGTCCTGGGTTCTCAGATGGCGAGCGATTTAGCCCAGCGATATTCATCAAGGTGTTGGAGCTGATCGTTCATCGCATCATCAAATCGCAAATTAAAAAATCCATGTATGAATGGTAGTACATAATGAGTCAAGTGGCAGAAGTCACTAGGATACAGACAGGCATAAGAGTTTCTAAAGCAACAGAGCCCTCAATTTGCAATTTGGCATACCCGTATTCCTCACATTTGTGTGCAGCGTTCGGACTTGTTATGATGCGCTCGCTTACAGCCACACAGTATATATTACAACATGTGCCTTATAGATGACGCTGTTTGCAAATTCTGGACAGAGGAGGAAGAAACACCAGTTTACGTGTTGTGCCAATGCGACGGTCTGGCGAGGACAACGTCTCTAGTAACGGAGGTGGAGAACTCTTCAGTTAACAGCTACATAAAGTGAGTCGCTCAAAAAAAGACAGGTCTAATTGAGAAGGCAAAGTTGGAGACTGTCTTTTAGGTTGTGGTGGTCATAATAGATCTGAAAAGGTCGCGATGGATCATGTCCGTAAAATCAACTCTACCCTAATCTAATCTAATGTGGAAGAGTTTATGATTCTTATTGCCATCATAGTATGATCAGTACAATAATTGAAGATACGAGTGGATGAAGGTGTTATGTTACACAATCAAACTTTTTCAGAAATTAAGTTTTTTTATGTAATTTTTCTCAAAAGTAGTGTAACATAACCCCTTCATACATTTACAAGACTCGAGTGTTCTTGAATTTCTGGAATTTTCTATGGTGCTATGTGAAAGATGGGTACAAAACACCTTGATTGATGAAAATTCATCCACTCGTATCTTCAATTGTTTTAGAAGGATGTCTTAGAAACATGCGATACGCCAGTTTAAGAAAGAAATATTTTGGAACACTCCATGTATTTAGGGAATAAAGTATACACTGGGTTGCACCCCTACAGAAACCTAACCACCGTTATTTGGTCGTGGTTATGGCAACTGTGAAGCTGGACGGTTTTGGTTTTAACTACAGCACAGTCTAATTCTAATAACTTTGAATTGGTCATACTAAGCTTTTGACCTGTTTTTGGTTGGTGTTTTGGTTTGGTTTTATGTTAAACTATGGAACCACACTTCCGCCTTCCACTTTTAAGCTAGTTGCAAATTAAACCTAGCACAGCATAGTCCAGCAAATCCTGAAAAGCAAACATTAAAAGGGAACGAGAATATATACATTAAAGCATAAATCTACAGAGCGTATTTGTCAAACTTACTTCTATAACTGCTGCTTTTTTTTAGCTAATTCTGATTCTTCAACCTTATTTATTGAATAATATAATATAATATATAACTAAAAGAAAGCATTTATCTAGTGTGTTTTAAAAAAATATAGAATTCTATCCAGTAACTTTGGAAACTTTTCCAACTTATTTCTCATTCATTCTGTGATATTTGTACTAGCCCCTTTTGTTTGAAAGTTAAATGATATTATGGATGAAATTAGTAATACCAGGCATTCTTAGCAACTCGTAATTGCACATTATTTCCTATTACACTCTTACCACCTAATGTTCTTGACACGTCCAATTATTTCCAATCTCCAATTATATCCTTCCCAATTACTTCGGCATAAAAAGGATAAAAAAGGATTCTCACAACCATAATAGAACTGCCACACCTAAATTAAAGATGATTTAAAACGAATAATTCCTTTGCAGAAACTTCTCTTTCTTTTTCAACACTCTGGCCGTCTTACGCGACTGCCTCCGCCATAAATGGATTTAGAACTTCTTGTCCGTCCGCGCCAGCAAAACTTTTAGCAGATACGCTGTGTCGGAGCTTTGGAAGTGTTAAGTTTCAAATCTCTTAACTTCTAAAGTGTGTATTCTCTTAGAATTTGTTTATAGCTTTGAAATATTTAGTCGAAAGTGTGTTGGATAAAACGTTGATTCAATCTAGTACTTTTCTCTTTAAAGGAACGATTCAATTTAGAGGAAAGGATAGCACTGGAGCAGAATAGTAAATTATGTAGTGTATGCGAATTTGCTTTCTCTCAGTGCAGTACTATACTTATTGTCCTTGTATCATCATGTATTGATACTTATTTGAAATATTATTTTGTTATACGCGTTGATGCATTCAAGTATGCAAAGTCGGCGATATCGCCTCTAGAGAAACCGACTCGCTTTGCTGACACAAAGATCTGTTTTCTTCCGACAGCACAAGCACAAGCCGGTGCACCAGCGGTCCCAATCTCTGAACCGTGGAGTGAGAGGACAGTGGAATTCCCGCGGCCCAGAAGTCGGTTCGGATATGTGGTGACAGAGGGGTCAGTGCCAGTGCCCTGCAGCCATGGGCAACAAGCTCAGTTGCTCTTGCGCTCCGCTCATAAGAAAGGCGTACCGCTACGAAGATTCGCCATGGCAGACGTCGAGAAGGAGGGACGGACATCTCTTACGGTACGTTGTTCGAGCCATAGATGGCGATGTTGTATCAAATTTAAGGTTGTGAGGTATACAGGATGTTTTATTGGGAGGTAATTCGTAAGCAGCAGCAGATACGAAAGAAAGTTCTTATAAACTTTCGCACGATTTTCATTTGTCTGTAACATAAAATTATCGGCATTTGTACAGGGGGTTTCGTAACCTCGGTACAGCCTTCAATTTTGTTTTCTTAAATACAATATCCCCATTATTATTGCATTTATTTTCATCGTGTTTAATTAAAGTAATTAATGTACTTCTAGAATATAAAGTTATACAAAGGAAAATTAATTCATATGATGGAGATACTAGAAGAATGTGGCAGAAACTGCTTTTTGATTTAACATATTCAAACGTGGAAAAGGAACTTAACGTGCTTCATTGCAAAAAACTAACGGCCGTTTGCACCGTTTGTGATTAACATTTTAATTAACTAATCAAAAATTAAATTTAATAACGAATTAAATATGAATAGAATTGCACCGAACAAATTTAATTAATGATTAGTTAATTATAAAGTTTGTGACAGAAATATAGGTTGGTAGTACCTTAAGTTTAGTATTTAGTCAAAAATTGTATTTATATTGGGAACACTGTTCCACCACCATAATTAAAATTGTCGCTATGGAAATGCGCGATTTTAAGCGGCATTTGAAAGTTATTGGAATTTGAAGCTGAAGAAAATTGCTGCAAAATTAGAATTGAAATAAAATGTTTTGTAGCTTCTTTTAAGCTGGAAATTAATATGTGAATGCAGGTGTTTTTTTTCGTTATGAAATTCTTTTATTTGTTTGTTCTGCAAATGCCCCAATTTTTGATACTTAATTTGACCTCTGCTATTACTTGTTAGAATTATTTTATTATTGCCATCATTTCATTATATATTTTATTTATTTTTTAATGAATAAATGGCTAATTACATACACAATATTTCTGTTAAAAAAATCAAAGAAAAAACGTTTTTTACCGTTAAGTGTCGAGTTATGTCTTGTTCCTAAAAGGGTAAATGATAAAAAAGAAGCAAGTTTGATAATGTATTTAAAGTAAATAAAATATATTTCGTTTATATAAAAGCGCAAGAAAACAAATACAAAAAAAAAATGTTCAAAAGTTAATTTCTAGCAGTGATTACAAATTGTTAAAATAATCATTAATTAGTAATGCCTGCGTCGCAGCAGCAGTGTCATAATTAATCTCATGAAGTTGTGTATTTAAAATTTCTTGATTTAATTTTTCTTCGTATATTTCCTCTGGTAATAATAGAGCCTCTTCTGATATTGAGGTAGCAACTACTACAGGCATAAAGGTATCCAGCTTTAAGCGACAACCATATGCCAATGTTGGAAAGCATCTTTTTAGAACTCTAAACATGCTTTCAATGACATTCCGTGTTCTAATATGGCTTTCGTTATAACGATTCTTCACAACTATTTGAGAATTTAAAAGTGGGGCCAATAAATATATTTTTGAGACATATCCACTGTCGCTTATGGAAAAGAATTATTTTTAAATTAGCATCGCATAAAAATTGTGAATTTATAGAAACTGGAACCTGGAAGCATGGATAATCCTCAAATACATTTATTGTTAGTTTTATTTTGATAATTAATTTTTGATTTACCTTGGACTTTCTAAAACCCTGCCAAATATACACTCCTTGCACACCACTATTCCTTGCCCTAATCTTCAAAGTCAACACTTTAATTAGCTAGCTATTTCAATTTACAGTCACATATATTCGTGTCATAACCAAACTGCATAACATAACCTATAATAGCCTATAAACACGATTGTAAACAAAGGAACTTAGCTTGCGCCAACTTTAATCATGCCTTGGGCACTGATTAAACATAATTAGGAATTAAGGATTTAATTATTAGTCAAGCAGTCGGTGCAAGGGAAAAAACTTTAATTAAGAGAATTTGAAAGGATTAGAAAGGTATAATAACAAAAGAAAGAAAGACTTAAAACTACAGCCAATGGGGTAAACGAATTCGACTTCAATTAAATATAACAGGATGAAGCTACCTTTCATACTAATGTTAACCGCCATAATTCAGGGATTTACTGAAAGAACAACAAATGCTCCTATTTGCGAAATCAACACCTTGATTTTAATCTCATCCAGGAAAACAGTTTTGCGATTTTCTCCTAAAATCTCTCAATTTTCATTATTATCATACAGTTACTTCGCGTATTATTACATAAGTGTAAATTAATGTATGAGGAGGTCTTACTAGAAATGCACTTTTAGATTCGCATGTTTTTTCTTTATGGTTATCTCACACTTTGTGCTTTCTTAAGAATGAATTTAGAGGTTTTAGAATGACTTATCCTTTGAATTAAGAGGGAAAATGTGGGTCTAGCATGATGAAGCACCGGTCCATTCTGTGCGTGGCGTAATCAATTATTTATATGACCATCAGCCTCCAATAACTGCAAACGACTGGGAAATTATAATTACAATTGCATTGGGTAGTGTCTGTGAAGAACAAGAAACAGACTACAAGTGTGCTTTATATAAAACAGCAGTTTCACTGAAAAATTTCGTGTTTCAATAAAAAAAAAATTATATGTGTTATGCCACAGTGCTTGTCATTTGTTTATTCATATTAGCTGATTATTTATTTATTTGACTTTTCATGGTAAATGTTTATTTGCTGACTTTCCTTAGAATCGTCAACCACTAATTATGATTTTTAATTAGTGGTTGACGATTTTAAGGAATGAAATAATCAGTGAATATGAATAAATAAATGATAAGCAGTTTGTAAATAGAAATTTAATGATGTAACATATGCAGGCTATTCTATTTAAAATAAATGTGACATCTACAACCAAAGTTTCACTTTTGTGGCGAATACCTGGTATATTAAAGTTGAGGCACAAACATATCTGAAACTATGCGTAGATCTGTACCAAGATATTTCAAAATTTGGTTCTTTTATAACAGATGGCAATCAATTTTTGGAAAATCTAAGATATCTCTTGGAAATGAAGAAGTTTAGCCTTGAAGTATATTATATCTTATTTATTCGAAATTTACTAATATTTTTAAACATATAATAATAATAATAATAATAGGACTATTGAATTTTTATTTAGAAAACTAAATTCATAGCTGTACCGAGGTTAAGAAACACTCTCTATAAATGCTTATATAGAAAAGTTATAATCCCATATAATTTATAAAATAAAAATACAATTTAACTCTTGGTTTGCATTACCGCGAATCAAAACGACACAATTTTACGAAAATATCGAAATGATTCATGTTATAATTCTTTTACCGATGCAGTGGTTAAAGGTAGATTAACCTTGTTTTCTTTAATGGTTCTCTAAGCCAACTGCAATCTCTCTGCTGAAGAACTGTATTTTGACCTTCAACTAAAATCAATAGTAATTTTTTAATTGGTCATTGTAATGATAATGTAATTCATTACAACTTTTATAGATTGACGGCAGAACACAAGTAACTGTCATAAAAAAATTAAGTAAAAGGTAATATATAAAGGGCTGCCGGATAAATATCAAAAAAAAGAAAAATCTTTTTCTGCCACTGATTTTTAAAAGGATTTGTTCTTTATAAAAATCTTTGCTTGTTATAGAACCCATATGATAAGGGTAGCAACTAGGGCAAGAGAGAAAGAAAAATCTACCTTTGCTTTTCTTTATAGCAACTGCTTATCATTTGAGGCGTTACATTGAGAGCGACCTGTATTATAAAAATGTTTATAGCATGCTCATTTTATGAGCAAGAGATCACTACATAGTTTTTGCTTTAGATGTAGGTACCCAGAAGAAATTATCTATAATTGTTAAATTAGGCGGCCAGAGATTTTGAGCATAGCTTTCCATTTCACTTAGACAGTAACATTAACCTTTGTTGCATTGTATTTCGTCTTATTTCCATAAATAAGAAATCTTTAGGAAAACCTATAAACTTTGCATTTTTATTCAAGTAACTAAATATCAACAGTCGCACTTTGTTTATGGTAACATAGATTTGATGGAAGTACTAAGTTGCACTTCCTCTATGACATAGAGGAAGCCGTGGCCAAAAATGCTTATGCTGTTCTATTTCATAGAGGAAGTAAAATTGTCAAATTTGCAAATATCCATAAGAATGCTAATAAATCACTTCGTCAATTCGTTTGTTGAAGGCTTATCCACGTTTTTATTATAAAGAAAATAAAAAAATTAAAGACCAGTTTATGTAAAATAACTCGTTTAGAGAATATTTTTGAAGGCCTTGAGTGCGACAAACATGATAGCATGACAAAGTAAGTGAGCGAGCGAGAACAATGATACTAAACAATGAAACGAAAAATACAAGGATTAGACATTTCATATAAATATTGGGAATTCATTGAAATTAATCCAGTTGTCCAGCAAGTATATTTTTATTGTTAACTTCAACGCCCCAGAGTTTCCAATGCTGTTTATGTCTTTAGGAAAAAACATTAAATGATTTATTCAATATTGTATTATGCATTCCACTTTGTTTATTATAATTTTCTTTAGAAGTAGCTACTTGTTTCCGCCTCTATTGGCCATCTTCAGACTATTTTACTAAAACGTCTCTACGAAAACAATTTAAAAAGTATTGTGGGACTTCCTAGTAAAAATTTGAGAGGAAGGTATGTATGTATGTATGTAAATAGAAAGGTTGTGTTACACTGCGACCTAAAAGATCTATTGTCTCCCCTATTCTGCTGCTTTACAGCTGGCCTTCCAATCTATTCCTTTTAGAAGTGTAGGATGTCAGAGGGCCCAGTCTAGGAAGTTCCCCTTGAATTCACATGCTCCCGGTGCAATGCCCCGAGTTGCACGTGCTACGCGTTTGAGAGGAGGTGGATGGATGTTCATCCTGTTCCCACAAAAGCTGCATCCAGGATCTTTTTCCAATCCAAGCTTACTCAGGTGTCCTTTCGTCTACAATGCTGAAATATTCCTGTTAATATGCGAACTTGTTCTACTCAGTGATGCCATTCTGTAAACCTCTTCTGGTTATCTGAGAGGAAAGTAATATGAAATCCAAGTTAAATGTCTAAAACAAAAGATTTAATTTCAATTTCGTATTATCTCTCAAATTTTTATTAATAATTCTGATAATACTTTTTAAATTGTTTTCACAGAGGTGTTTTAGCAAGCTAGCCTGAAGATACCTAATAGAGGCCGAAACATGTAGCTACTTCTATAGAAAATTATAATCAATAGAATAGAATGACTTGATCTATTTTTTTTTATTTATATTTCAAATATACTATCACTCTATTGTACATTAACTCATCTTTCTTACAGGTTATGGGCGGAAGTGTTTCACGTATCGGCAAGCGGGGCTGGCACGGTAAAATGGCAACAAGTCAGCGAGGACCTCGTCCCGGTGAACATCACCTGCATCCAGGATTCGCCCGAATGCGTGTTCCATATCACGGCCTATAATTCGCAAGTAGATAAGATACTCGACGTGCGACTGGTTCAGCCGGGTGAGCGAACGAATCCCACACCATCCCTACTCCTATACAAAAACAACAAACATCCGTTCTCGGTTTTAGGTACACGAATAGGCCAGGCTTCCGAATGTTTCGTTTACTGGAAAGATCCCATGACGAACGACACCTGGGATTACAATTTCACTTCGCCAATAGACGCAAACAATTTAGAGAACTGTGCGTAAGTATTTCCAAAACGAATCGTGCACCGATCTAGATCGCTTTCATCGCATATAGTTATGTAGTTTCCGCTAGGTGTCGCGTACAGTTTGCGTCTGTGTTTAGTTAGAATACCAATAGATGCGCTTTTCTATATATACATATATTGTTAAATGTATGAACGTCCGTCGTAAGATTTACTTGACTCCGTCGGCGATTCCGTGATAATTGATTACGTCGGTGTCAGTAACGCAGCGGGCGGCCGAATTAATTACAATGCGACAACGGATAAGTGTTCTGACACGCCACCAGCATAGCCAACCGAGCCCGGTATAGCGGTGTAGTATAATGTAGGGTTACTAATTATTACCCGGGAGTAAAAATTTATGTCGCAACATGACTACGGGAGCGCGACGACGCCTCCAGAAAATGCATTGCCACGACGACAAAGGAGAAAAATGTAGAAGAGAAATGCCGGTTTCCGTGCCTCCACACACGGGAAGTCTCGCCAGCCGGTGAAAACGATGGCGCGTTTGCGCGTCTGGCTCTAATTATAATTCCACTTCCGGCATAATTAGGACGGTGTTAATAAACGATGTTTACAATAGTAGGTGTTGAGTAATTCAACGGGGGATTTCGGAAAATTAGTTTTCGTATGACGCAGAGCAGTAAGTGGCGTAGGATTTGAAGAAATAGAAAACAGTAAGAAAACAGAAAATACATATCTAGTGTATACTGTCACTAAATAAGTTGCTGTTTGATATTTACATTAAGAGCCGGTATTTTGAGTCCTGGTTAAGTTTAATTAATAGCCGATTATCTTTTAATAGTCGATTTACACAAAATTCCAGTATTTTGTCTCCCGATTAGTCGTAGCCGCCGGTTAGACGTGGGCGTTCCCACTATTAAATTTAATCACACCTTAGACCTCCGATTTAGCAGTTTAATCACGGTTAAATCGCCATTTGTTGCTTTAAACTTAACCTCAAACGTCAGAAATTGAAAACATACATAATGGACCCAGATTTAAATGACCTGCTTGAAGACAATGATGAGATCATTGAATTTATTAACAATATCCGAACGTACACTATTAGAGAAAGAGTTAATTAACAAAAAAAGATACTATTTATAATACATTTGTAGTTTGTTATTGCCTTGTAATTTCACCCAGGTGGTTTATATATAATAGTTTATGTATGAAGAATAAATAATTTTATTGTATGGTTATTGTAATACATATTTATAACTTTGTTTGTTTACATTCTCTTCAAATTTTTAAAATAAGTTTCCCTTTAATTTAGAATTTAACTCATATTTTAAAATATCAACTTTCAATTTTTCTCTTTCAAGTTCCAAGAGTTTATTTTTTATAATATTCTCGTGGATTATTTGTTCAAGTTGCTCTTGTTTTATTTTCAAATCTGTTCTTAAAATATCTTTTTTAATTTCTTGTTCTTCCTTTTTCGCCTCAAGATCGAAGTTATATATATCCTTTTGAATACTTGTTAATTCTACCTTCTTTTCGGCTCAATTATTGAAGCTGTCAATGCTATTTTTTCTGATCCATCGGTGACCGTTCCTTTTATGTTCCATCTCTTGGACCCCTGTATATGAAGAAAGTCTGATTTTAAGTGGCATCAAATATTTTTATTAATTCAGTCTAGATATGCAAATATATTTTAAAATGTGTTACTTTCCTACCTGAATACGTTGAGAACTGTCATGTACTGGCTCCGTTCTAGTGTATTCTCTAACGGATTTGCTTTATTATCTGTAGTCCTCTGTTTCCTAAGGAAAAAATAAAAATGTCATCAACAAGAGCAAAATGTTGATAGAAGTGACAATACCTGCATCCGTTCTTATTATTATTGACGTCGGCCCCCTAAACAGAAAATAAATAAAAAAATAGTTGAACTGCCACATTTGCATTTTATTCAAACACTGATTCTGCAAACTACTATCTTATTGTAAATAAATTTAGGAAGATATCATATTCTTACCAGAGGATACTGTTGGTCATGTTGTGGATTGCAACCTGGCACTAGTTTCCATTATCAAATTTATACTACTTAAATCTACCTAAAACAGGAAAACATTTTGAACAATAATTCATTGATGAAGAATAGAAATAATTTTACTTTAGTAGTAGGCTGTTCTTGATTTTCTATTATCATGGTTAAAAGTACATCGTTTGTTTTTTCTGATATGTGTTCTGAGAAAAGAATTTAAACTTAATATATACAAGTTCATAAAATAGAGTACACATTTACCTGTATCTAATTAGTAGCTGTAACAAAAATATTATCAATGCACAATCTCCACTTGGTTTCATACCACTAGTCCAATTCCAGTAACGTATATAACTGCTCTCATACCAGATTAACGTGCTAGTTTCTGGAGGACCGCCCCCAGTTTGTCTATAATTGCTTTTATTTAACGCGATTTTTTTAAAGTCCTTTTTATGTTTTCATATTTTAGTTTTATAGCACATACATCTCGATGTGCTAGATTTGCGCTGTTAAAGCGCTGCGTTACTCTTTGCCAAGCTTTATTTTTTTTCCAGTAAGCTAACGCCGTCTGTTTTCTTATGTCTCTATCACTTTTAACTCCCGCTAGAATGCACTTCATTACCTAACTTACTTCACTCATGACTGAAGTTGGAACCTTTTTTCCTCTTATCCGCCATAGCACACAAAACATAAAATCACAAATAATCCAAGAATTGTTTCAATCACATATAACATATGCGTAAAAAACAATTTGAAATGCTGTTGATAAACAAAACACATATGACAGAACCATAAAATCACGTCAAAACACAGTATGAACATATTGCTGTAAAGGCACGCGCAACTTCAACTAAACTCCATATCATAACAAACGACGGACGAAAACATCTCAAAATACGCAAAAAATTAAACTTCGTGGTTAAATTAGCCCATAATTAAAACGGTCGGGTTTACTAACCACGCATTTATCGACATTCAAAAATACCGGCCTTAGTACACTAAATGAAATGACTCAAAATAATGATCACATAATTAATATCAATTAATTAAAAATTCAAGCATACATCAAAATGGAACAACAAACAGAATTCTAATTGTTTAACAATGACTTNCTCTGTGGTCAGTCCGTTTAAACCAATCACGCTCTACAATATTTTAAAAATAATTTTAACGTGTTTTATCCATTGGCATTGTCCTTGATTTTTTTATTTAAATTTTATTTATTAATTTTAATACTACAATTCGAATGACGTACTCTTAGTTCCTCTTAGGCTACTGTTGTCCGATGATGGCGAAAAGCCGAACCGGTAGACACAGAGAAATTTAAAAAATAGATGATTGGATAGAACATATAATTATTATTACTAAGGATATTTTTATTGTTAACTTCAACGCCCCAGAGTTTCCAATGCGCTTTATGTCTTTAGGAAAAACGTTAAGTGATTTATTCAATATTTATTATGCATTCCACTCTGTTATTATAATTTTCTTTAGAAGTAGTTACATGTTTCCGCCTCTATTGGCCATCTTCAGGCTATATTACTAAAACGTCTCTACGAAAGCAATTTAAAAAGTATTGTGAGATTTACTAGTAAAAATTTGAGAGAAAGGTAATATGAAATTCAAGTTAAATGTCTAAAACAAAAGACATTTAATTTCAATTCATATTATTTCCCAAATTTTTATTAATCTGATAATACTTTTTAAATTGGTTTCACAGAGGCGTTTTAGCAAGATAGCCTGAAGATGACTAATAGAGATTGAAACATGTATCTACTGGTATAGAAAATTATAATCAATAGAATAGAATGATTTGATCTATTTTTTTTATTTATATTTCAAATATACTATCACTCTATCGTACATTAACTCATCTTTCTTACAGGTTATGGGCGGAAGTGTTTCACGTATCGGCAAGCGGGGCTGGCACGGTAAAATGGCAACAAGTCAGCGAAGACCTGGTCCCGGTGAACATCACCTGTATCCAGGATTCGCCCGAATGCGTGTTCCATATCACGGCCTATAATTCGCAAGTAGATAAGATACTCGACGTGCGACTGGTTCAGCCGGGTGAGCGAACGCATTCCACACCATCTCTACTCCTACAAAAACAACAAACATCCGTTCTCGGTTTTAGGTACACGAATAGGCCAGGCTTCCGAATGTTTCGTTTACTGGAAAGATCCCATGACGAACGACACCTGGGGATTAAATTTCACTTCGCCAATAGACGCCAAACAATTAGAGAATGTTGCGTAAGTATTTCCAAAACGAATCGCGCATCGATAGATCGCTTTCATCCGCATATAGTTATCGTAGTTTCCGCTAGGTGTCGCTGTACAGTTTTGCGTTTGTGTTTAGTTAGAATTACCAATAGATGGCGCTTTTCTATATATACATATATTGTTAAATGTATGAACGTCCGTCGTAAGATTTACTTGACTCCGTCGGCGATTCCGTGATAATTGATTACGCCGGTGTCAGTAACGCAACGGGCGGCCGAATTAATTACAATGCGACAACGGATAAGTGTTCTGACACGCCACCAGCATAGCCAACCGAGCCCGGTATAGCGGTGTAGTATAGTGTAGGGTTACTAATTATTACCCGGGAGTAAAAATTTATGTCGCAACATGACTACGGGAGCGCGACGACGCCTCCAGAAAATGCATTGCCACGACGACAAAGGATGAAAATTGTATGAAGATAATCCGGGTTCCGTGCTCACCAACGCGGAAGCTCCCAGCCGGTTGAAACGCGCGTTGCGCGTCTGCTCTATTCATCACTTCCGGCATAATTAGGACGGTGTTAATAAACGATGTTTACAATAGTAGGTGTTGAGTAATTCAACGGGGGATTTCGGAAAATTAGTTTTCGTATGACGCAGAGCAGTAAGTGGTGTAGGATTTGAAGGAAAAGAAAACAGTAAGAAAACAGAAAATACATATCTATTGTATACTGTCACTAAACAAGTTGCTGTTTGACATTTACGTTAAGTATACTAATTAAATGACTTAAATGACTTTCAAAACAAAACGGCATGTACAGATAAGAAAATAGAATTCGAATCAATAAGGTCATACAGATTAAGAAATGAAGTTCAAAGAAGAAAGTATGAAGACATGATAAACCACGAAATAGAAAAAAGAAGAATAAAAGTAGACGATTTTAACACTTGAACAACTATGGAATGAATTTAAAGAAATTATCATTAACTCAGCCAAAACAATTTGCGGAGTATGTAGAACTACAAATACGAGAAAACAAACATCTTGGTGGAACGACGAAATAAAGCAACCAGTAAAAACAAAAAAAAAAAGATATGGAAAAATTATTTAAACAACAAGAGACTAGAAAACTACGAAAAATACAAAGAGCAAAGAAGGAAAGTGAAAAACATGATAACAACAGCTAAAGAAAATGCCTGGAGTGAGTTTGGAGAGAAATTGGAATCAGATTGTAAGGCTAATCAAAAGTTATTTTACAAAGTTATGAAAAATCTAAGACATGGGAAAAAGGCACACAAACCATCATCAAGGATGCTAAGGGAAATATATTAACAGACGAAGATAAAATAATGACGAGATGGAAGGAGCACTTTGAGGAGCTGCTATGTATAAGGAGAAACGAAAATATCCAAAAGGGGGTACATGATAAAGAAAGGAAGAAAATGGACGGAGCCAGAGGAAAAAATAACAATGGAAGAACTAGCGCACGAGTTACAAACTCTAAAGAATGGCAAAGCCCCTGGTCACGATAAAGTAACGGCGGAAATGATTAAAAGTATGGGCCCAAATGGAAATAGACTACTCCTAGAAGTAATAAACAAAGCATGGAAAAGAGAGAGACCATACCAAAAGATTGGGAGAAGGGAATAATCCTATCGGTTTTTAAAAAAGGTGACTCGAAAAACTGCCAAAACTACAGGAGAATAATGCTACTAAGCACCGTTCTAAAATTATATGAAAAAAATACTTACCCAAAAATTGTCATCAGTATTTGCTTCAACACTAGATGAATCACAAAGTGGTTTCAGGATGGGACGGAGTGTGCAAGATCACATATTTACTATCAAAGAGATTATAACCAAAACTCAACTCAGAGGAGGAAAAGCATACTTCGCATTTATCGACCTGGAAAAGGCATTTGATCGGGTGCCACGACAAGGACTATGGAACATCTTGAAAGAACGAAACATCTCAGATAAGCTTAGAAGGAATATACAATGCTTGTACAAAAACACGATTAACTATGTTAGCTTGAAGAATAAGCGGTCTGAAGAGTTCGTCACGACGGAGGGGTTAAGACAGGGAGGAGGAATGAGCCCGGTACTTTTCATGGTATTTATGGACGACATCATTAAGAAATGCAATCGAAGGACTAAGCGATTACATGTGGGATATAAGGATCTACAGAACATTGAAATTTCCGAATGTGCTTTTGCGGACGATGTAGTCATTATGGCGGGAAGTAGTGGTGACCTGCAGGATAATTTAAAAATATGGAAAGATGTCTTAGAAGAAAGAGGAATGAAATTAAATATAGCCAAAACAAAAGTGATGGTAATAAGTGAAGAAAAGGAGAACATCAATATACATATAAATGGAGAAAAAATTGAACAGATAGACCAGATTGAATATTTAGGGGTAACGATAGAAAATACGGGACAGCATGAAGTAGAAGTGAACACACGCAGTGAAAAGGCAATGAAGACTTATTACGCATTAAGTAAAACCTTTCTAAATAAAAAAGAGGTATCCAGAAAAACCAAAATTAATGTATATAATACTATATATAAACCAATCCTTACGTTTGGCTGTGAATGATTGACATTAATGGCGGCGCAGAAGAGTAAGTTGCAGGCGGCAGAAATGCGGTACTTAAGAGGCGTGAAGAGATTGACAAGACGAGACAAGGTTAGAAACGAACAAATAAGAAAAGATTTGGGTGTCGAGTCAATGTTAGAATTTATAGAGCGTAGGCAGTTGAGTTGGTGGGGACACTTGCAAAGAATGGACAATAGAAGACATTAGAAGTCCAAAAAGATATGCGAAGCAAGAATACGGATAAGAAGAAAGAGAGGAAGGCCGAAAGAAACATGGGACAGCACAATAGGAAAAATCTTAGACAGGAAAGGAAAATCATGGACGGAAGCAAGATATATGGCGCAAAACAAGAAACTGTGGTGCAAATTTGTGCATGAAATATAATAGTTAATTCCGACACTTATGGTAGAAGGGAACTTGATTACATATATATACTAATTAAATACTAATAATGATCATAATTATATCAATTACATTAAAAATTCAAAAGCATACACAAAGGATACACAACATATTCTAATGTTTAACAATGACTTAATTTTAATTAAGACCCCTCACCACGAACTGCACTAAACTGGACGTACTACTGTGTACTGATTGAATTGAAAAGAAAATGAAAATGAAAAATAAATTTAGCTAGCTCAACGGATAAAATTTAAATAGAACAAAAGAACTATTAACCTCAGAGTTACCCTCGCGAATTAAAACTTGAATCTAACCACGAAAAGCAAATTGTGAGTGAATGAAATCAGACTTTCTTAATTACCCGAAAAATTGAAAAGGTTTAAATAAAAATAAAAGAACAGAATTTTTAACCCAATGACGCTAATTAGCAATCAATTTATTTTAACAACGGGTTAAATTACAGATTGTGCAGAAAAAAACCTTGAACTGATGGTTCTGGCCTAAAATAAAAACTGCACTTAACTCTAAATTAAAATAGGACAATGCTATTTCCTATGCAAAGTAAAAGTTTTGTTAGTTCAGGAAGATTATCCAAAACACCCAACCTTTGAAATTCTATCCACGTTGTTTCACAAATTAAAATAAAGTAAGCGTGGAGAATTACTAGAAATTTACAAAAAAGAAAGAACTAAATGCAAGAACAAAGCTTTTACTCAGCCAAACGAGGTGATTGATAAATAAAAATGAAACAGTAAAATTGAATAACCGAAAATTAACTCTTAGAAATATAATGAGAGAAAAACTAAAATTATATCTTCCTAAACAAAAATAATAATTGATCTTATATCTATAATGTGCACACTTCAATATATTAACAATTATTACGAAAAGAATCAAGGATGATTGGCTACATAAAAGAGAAATAACGCGAAATTTACAATATCAAAATGAAATACAAAAATGGCAACAAAGATATACAAAAATACGTCTACTCACGTCAATAGTCGAACAAGGAACTCCTTGACAAAACTCTACAATAGTTTTTCTTACGAAAATCCCTCTCTCAAAATCGTACAACGCAGTCGGATAAACAATACGCCAATATTCAATAGCATCCGCATTAAATCTACACAAGCAAACAATAGACTAATAAATGAATAGAATTAATTTTAAAAAAACTTAACACTTAATTAACTAAATAAATTAAAAATGGTACAATAGCCTCTATAACAAAATTTATACAAACAAAATTAAAATTGTGAAAAATTCTCGGTAAATTGAACAACAGCTGAATTAGCAAGGGACACAACCATACCAGCAAATTGGGTTATCTAAACCACAGCAGTACGTTTTGATAGCAAAGCTATCATCATCAGCAGAAACACTGAACTGTTTTTAATTTAATTAACTTCAATTACTTTAATCAAAAAACAACGTAACCCATTAGCTAATGTTTCAGTATGCGATCGTCACTCATCAGTGAGTGGACATTCAAATAAAACATGTCCCGCTGAATCTTACGGTAGACAGGTAGCTCTATGCCACTTACATATAAATGATGATTGATTTCACTACTGATGTGTAGATCTGAAGCAATATTTTGGGTTGCATATTTGCAGCTTTTTCCTCTAAAATTTCTATACACCATTAAGGTTTCTTTTGATCTTATGTTTATTTCGAGGAAGTTTTTTATTTAGAATAAAGTTTGACCTATATCTTTCTATGTATGCTAGGTACATCTAATTTTATTGTCTTGAGATTACTTTATTTTTCTTTGTAAAGGCTAGTAGACAATCTTAATGGGCTTGATATTCAATGCCACTGATTGGCTTTCTAGTTGGGTATACTTCAAATAGAGATGCAACTCCCTTTCGTGGATTTTCTTTGATAATAATAAACGAGACAGTCTTATATCTCACCCCCGTTTCCACTAATCTGAGAGAGAAAGCAGTCAGAGCATTCATCTGAAGATTTCACCATCTATCCCATATTAATTAATCATTTTCTTACAGCTGGCACAGAACATAGGGTTCTTCTTTGTTTTGGTAATCCTCTCCCTGCTAATTCATATCTGCATCTCCAATTACCATTACAGCCATGTCGCCCATACATATTGCTGTGTATTAATTGAAATAAATAAAAAATGCTAAAAATTATTTTAGAATGAAAAAGAAAAAAATATTAGCTAGCTCAACGGAAAAGATATTTAATGAATAGAAGAACTATTAATCTCAGACTTACCTTCACGAATTAAAACTTTAATTTAACCACGAAAAGTAAATTGTGAGTAAATGAAGTCAAGCTTTCTAAATTACCCGAAAAATTGTAAAGGTCTGATATAAAATAAAAGAACATAATATTTAACCCATTGACGCCATTAATCAATAAATTTATTCCAACAGAACGGGCTATAATACAATTGTGCAGAAAAAACCCTGAACTGAAGGTTCTGGTCTAAAGTAAAAACTGCACTAGACTCTAATTTAAAATAGGACAATGCTATTTCCTATGCAAAGCAAAAAAGGAAGGTTTCATTTGTTCAGGAAGATTATTCAACATACAAAACCTTTGAATTTCTATCCACGTGGTTTCACAAATTAAAATGATACAGCAAAATAGATTAACATAAAAATTAACTCTTACAAAATATAAATGAGAGAAAAAACTAAAATAAATCTTGCTAAACAAAAAATAATAATTGATCTTATATCTACCAAGTGTACACTTCAATACACAACAATTATTACAATAATGATTCCTTGATTGATTGTAACACAGAAAAATGTTAAATTTTACGATACAAAATGAATAACAAAATGGCAACAATTATTTAAGAAACACGTCTGCTTGCATCAATAGTCGAACAAGGAAGTCTTTAACAAAACCCCACAATTCTTTCACCTATAAAAATCCCTCTCTCAATTTTCGTACAACCAGACGTAGAACATTACAATGACAATATTTAATAGAATACGCATAAAATCAGCACAAGCGAACAATAGACATTTGAATGACTGGATTAAATAAAAAAAATCTTTACACTACATAATTAAAATCATACAATAAACTCTTAAACTAACATTATTCAAAACAAAACAAAATTGTCAAAATTCTCGGTAAATTGAAAATCAGCTGTACGGACAAAGAAATCACAACAACCAAAATATGCAACTTAAAATACACCTCAGCGATAAAAGGGTAGTATGAATCACGGAGTCCAAAACCACAGCAGTATGGTATTTTATTTTTGGCTGCTCACATTTTTTAGGGTGCTTACGAATTTATATACCAGGTTGAAATCAACACTAGCAGAATTGATCACGACAGATTTTGGTACCATTCTTAGTAACTTTGAAATCTTGGTACAATTAACGTAAATCTGATATGAAATTGGATGAAATCTTAAGCATGATGTGCTCAATAACGTTAATGGCTACAATATTTATGGCAAAAAGAACGACAAAGGAACTACGTTTTTTTGGAAAAGCTTCCTATAATTGGATATCTGTCAGAAAATTAACTCAAATCGCTGTAAAATGCTAAACAATTGCGATTATAAATATTAAAAGGCTTGAGAATTGTTTAAAAGTCATCATTTAATCATTAGAATAACTATTTTCAAATGTAATGCTTAAAAAATATAGGTTATAATAATCTTGTTCTATTAGATTACTTAATCAAAAGCAGAAAATTGCATTTTTAGCCAAATTTATGGAAAAAGGTTTATGTTGCCATGATTTGTAAATGTTATGCATTTACAAATACTGGCCTTTAGACTCAATATTCATGATAACAGGTTTTTCTCTCAGATTAGTAGGTCTTCAAAATGCCTATACATCTTTTTCTCTTTGATTCAATAGCAGAAGTTTGAAGTATATCATCCAAGGAAGAGAAAGCATATGGATTGTATTTATTATGCTTATATCAATATAACTAAAGATTAATTTTAGCTCTGTTAAATTGGTAACATATTCCTTAGTCTCTGGAATTCACTAAATAAGTGCAGCAAATATGTGAAATTGTAGTAAAAGCTTTTGCATTTGACGTAGAGTTATTGTATAAAATAGAAAATAGTTCGGTGTTAGTCAGGTCTTTGATAGAAAGACAATGTACATAACAAAATTTTACATGAACCATCTCGGCGGATATTAGATGAAATAGAATAGTCTTATGCTTTTGACCGACCAAAATCCTAAATCACCTCCCTCCCATGATCCATCCATGCACCTTGAAAGAATTTATAGACTGTAAGGCAAGTAGATAGCGATAATGATACTTATTAATTGTAGTGTGATATGTTGCAGTCACCTTCATTTAAATTTTCGAGGAAGGCCTCTTCCTCATACTCCTTAAAACTGGATCCGCCAAGCAAACAGAAGTTCAAAACCAAGCGGAAGCCGCTCAGCACTCCGGCATCGCCCAATAGGACTAGGGAACCTCAGTGCACTTGCATGACGGCGGAGCAGTATAGCAGACTGAGGGCGCAAGATCCACGATACAGAGGTGGGATATACAGTTATAACGTACATACATCTTGAAAGGCCAGCAAATTCTCGTTAAATTTTTAATAGGCTCATCGACGTTGCCCAGGGCGCAAACCAGAGCAACAGATACCGAAGCAAGGACTGATAAGGTCACAGCAGCCACTTCATCAACAAGTCTCTACGATAACGTCGGTTCTACACAGACTAATGCCACTCAAGGTACTAATTTAATTTTTATTGCTTCCGTTGGAGATCTTTTTGCTCTTACAAGTTATATGTTGTATATGGACATGAGAATCTTCGTTGAGATAAAAGTAAATCAGAAATTCCTTTTCATGGCATAATTTTTGCCAGCATATTTTGCAATTACAAACATTTTTGTCAAAACTAGTGGTATCACACTCGTAGTTTTATCGACTGGCTAGTGTATGAATTAAACAAAACATATAACAGTACTTCAAGTGTTTATCTACATCGAATGAGTGTTCCGTTACTACACCAAATGCTTTAAGGTTATGGAGTAAGAACATTACATTTTCTGCAGCTATCTGCACCCAACTGTCAAAGTCCTGCTAGGGCTTTTACGTGAAAACGTGGTATCCTGTAGTAATTTTTTGAAGCATATATTATACTAGCTCCACCAATAATACCTTAACCAGTAGCAGGTTGCTTTACTCGTGATGTGAAATTGCTAACCATAGGTTGAGGCTAAAGTGTGAGAGTTTCCAGTGTCTATAATAGTGAGATTCTATGCATATCTGTAGCTTCTGTAAGATTATCTGTAAGACTGTAAGCATGTATTATGCATACCTACAGATTTACAGATAACCTTATCGACGCTACAGATATGCACAGAATCTTACTATAAGATTATTCAAAATCCTACATTTCGCGAGTCATTTTGTCATCATAATAGCGCTCATGTCTTGCCAAATCCATCTCTGACATCGTGTATTGGTTTAAAGGGAGTTCCCTTCGCCTTTATTTCTATGTGTCGATTTATATTTTATGGTGGGATTCTATGCATATCTGTAGTGTCTGTAGTTTTATCTGTAAGGTCGTAAGCACGTATTATGAATGGCTGTAGACTTACAGATTACCTTACAGGCGCTATAAATTTGCATAGAATCTCACCCTTATACTGTTTAGGAGTTGTTGTTCTCCCTCGAGAAGATTGTAGATTAAAAGTGCTTGATGGCTGATTAAATTAGACACGAATAAAACTAACAAGTTAAGCCCCACGCTGGGCGCCAAACTTGTTAGATAGATAGTTTGATATATAATTGTTTTATAGTAAGCTGTTATTAAGTTGAAATACAGTCAAACGTCACGAGTGTATCAAAAAGTTAGATACCTTTGTGTCTAATCTAATCAGCTATCAAACACTTTTAATCTACAATCTCGAATGACACATTAAAAGCGTTTAGGATCCTACACGAGAAATGCATTGATATCAATCCAGAACATGTTGCCTACAGTTATTTGTAAGAATGTAATATTTACCGTAAATTTAACTTATATTTTGAAAGTTTCAAATTTTAAATGAAACCACCTGTGTATATTTGAGTTCAACATAATTTTCTCCACCCGAAAACATGATTCCATATTCTCGATTACCACAATTTCGAATTATTTCTGTTTCAATCTAGAGTGTCATGAAAAATGTTAGTACAATACCAAAAATTTAGGTTTTTAACTGGCCAGCGAAATCTTGGATGGAAAGTCGGCAAAATGTCTTCTTCTATTTGTTGCAAAGTATGCATTATTTTTATTTAAATAGAAATAGCAGATTTTATAATAAAACCCTGTTATATTCTAATAGGTTTGGAGAACGAAAAAATGTGTGACCTTTATAGTTTTTTGGTGTTTCGAAAAAATAAAAATTTTAAATTTTGGTAACCAAGTAAACAAAAACCAACAAATCAAATATTTTGGAATTCAGAAAAAAAGTGTATCTAAATATGGAAGATCACAATAGTTTCATACAATCACAAATCGAGAAGAAACATAGTTACCCATGACGTTGAAATTATAATAAATACAATAAGAAAATCATTAATTGCATCCATGGATGATGTTCAGTTAAGTAAAGGTGTGTTTAACACGAAATATTTATTGCTCTCTAAGGTGGAGATCCACTTCTTACTTGCACTACTTGCTTGTCAAGAAGAATAGCTTTTGCTTCGTTTTCTATATTCCAGCCAACATCCATAAAATCTATTTTTTTTTTTTTGCATTAAAAATCTACTGTTATCAAATTCAATATCCAAGCAAATGATTTCGACTTACTTATTTGTAATTTTCAATACGCTTCAGATACAAAAGGAACACAACGAGAAGGAAGTCAAGGCAGACAGACAAGAGATCGTGGAATACAACAGCAATCACAGGAAACAAGCACCATGACATCGAACACAGCAACAGGGCCCAAAACTGTGACAGCTTCCGTTGGCACGCAAAATAATGTCGGATCGCAGGTAATTAAAAAAAAAATAATTAGATAAATAGAATTCCATTGGAGATTACGCATTAAGATTTTAAACTATTTTGAGGCAATCATTACAAGTTTGATATGATTCGATGAGAGGTTAGATAAGCTTAAAATTTGGGTGGTTTTTGAGGCTTAACAACGACCTTTTCAGGTCTATTGTGATGCATTTCATCTTAAAGGACACTCTTTAGCTTCTTAATTAAACTCATCATGTTTGAAAGCGTCTCATTTAGTAGCAAAAATCTTGTCCTTGCCATGCCAGCGTAGAATATAAACTGGAACTTCTCCTTCGCTTTGGCTGAATTTGCAAAATCGGATAATCTGTTAGGTTTATAGTGCGCATATGCTTCCTTAGTCTCTTTTGTAAATTCTGGTATTTGTCCACTTAAGACCACCTCTCATACGATTTCTTATTCGCCTTATTTGCTGGTAGTGTCAGATATTATCCCAGGATTCATCAAATAATTTCATGCTTTTCAGGAAACTTAGAGCCTTGTCCTTCATGTCTCTGATGTATCAAGTTAATTCTAACACTACTTCTTGCAAATTTGAATGTTGTTTGTGTCTTCATAAACTCAATATATATTCTCCTTCCAGGTCAGCCAAACAGAAACCCAATCTCAAACCCAAACAACCGAATTATCAAAATCAGAAGGCACCCAAGCAGGAGGCACCCTACAATCTACCACCACAAAAACCTCTTCGACATCCACCAGGCCTCCAACGCTACGCGAACATCACGTCTTGACTAACACAAAATCGGTCGACTATTCCGACGTAGACATGGTCAGGGACGCAGAACTGAGGACCGTTCACCAGTACAACATGATGAACAACACCATGAACAGCAGAAGGAATAAATCGAAGAGCACCGAAGACATGAACAGAGAAAACGGCATGAATCTAGACAGCAGCACGTTGAAGAGGATGCTGAAACCGATGCCCAGCGTCGACAGCCCCGTGACGTCTCCAGAAATGGGTAGAAGGAGGTATAATATGTATAACACCCATTATCACAGGCACGGAAATGGAGGGAGACATTCGGAACCGGAATCTGGTCATCCGCATCCCAGATCTGCTATGGCGCAGAATTCCAGATTCTCAGCATCCAGGTAAAAAGCTATTATTAGTGGTATTGAAGCAGACTTTCATTGGGGTGTTTTAATTTTGAAAATTAGATCGTCGCATGAAATTGGCAGGGGTTATCCTGGCAGGGGATTATATCTGGAGTTGGAGAAAGGAGTTTGCGATCATTCCCCACCCTCTGACAACGTTATATTCGACAACCAGTGCTATGCAACGACACCCAGTTCCAGCAATGGAAATTCTGATCCGGAATCTTCGCATTATCATGGCCGACAAAGGCATATGCATCATCAGGTATAATTAGAACTAAAAAAAGAATATGATAGGATTTATGTTTTGTAAGGGTTTGTAACTGCAGTGGTGTTTAAAAAAGATTTCCTGCCATAAGTTTGGCAATGACTGATCTGCGAAATCATAACCTCTATATCTGTCTCACTCTAAATATATGTGTAAGTATGTAAACTTGACTACAGTGCTGTTATTTGAAATTAATTCACTGTAAAGGCGATTAGTTCATCAATGTTCTCATTCCTTGACAATAATATTTATAGTCGTGAAAGTCTTATGTATTACTTTAATTCAGGCTAAATCTTTCTAGTACCACATCATAGTGGTCAATACTGACTAAAAACAAAATTAATATGTTATTCCATGCATTTTTAAAAAAAAAATCTCAGCAGATGGAATACTTTCTACTACTACTAAAGTAAACCTTGTAAAAATTTGCTGTAAAAAAAAGCTCTATTTATTAGGTACAAGATGGAATTTTAATTCAAAACCTATTTTATGTTTCTTAAAACAGGTGTTTCATTCTTACATTGCACCACAAGGACTATTAACTTTGATAAATAAAAGTCAGGTGTTTCTTCTTTAGAATATTTGACATAAGATTTCGCTATTCTTAAATATTCTTTTCCTCAACGCCATCAAAAATCACATTCTTTGTAATTAGGTTATGTAGAAGAAAATTTCAAATAGTTTCTGATAAACTCACAGGCTAGTGTCACTTTTACGAACGATTTAGATTAGCAACTACTGTCTTCTATCATAAAATCTTGATTACTCACACACCGCCATATCTCTATAACAAAATCAGGTGTCGAACGGATGTCCATAATATTAATTTAAGGTTTCGGCACTTAATCGCAATTCTCCGCCCATAGGACAAGTTTTTCATATAACATCTGCCATGTATATAATTCTATTGATGAACATATTAGCAAATTGGCAATTCCGTCATTTAAATTTCACTTTAAGAGGGATGTGCTTGGGTGGAGTGTGCAGCGTGGTGATGCGAGTTTTTTAATACATTTGAGAATGGAGCAAGCATTATGTCAGTATGTTTTTATTTTTTTTATTCTGCTTCTGCTGTAATGTATTGATTTGCAGTTTGTTAGGGGGAGCAATGGAAGATCAGGTGTTGAACTTGAATTGCCCTCTCAGGATTTCAATATGTGTCTATTTTTTTACCTTCTTCAAGAGGATAAGTTATAACATAATCAGAAGTAGATGGAATACACCATGTAGTTTCTTTTTCCCTCATTTTCTTCTCATTAGGTTCCATGTAGATTTACACTAAAACGGTTGATTGCCTACTAGTAACAAAATTTTTATCTTTGGTGTGGGATGAAATTCTATGAATTGTCTCTCGTTTAGAGTTTAGCAAACAACTTTAAACCCTTGAGGTAGTAGAGAATCTTCTTCAATAAGTTCTGCTCTAGAGCTTCCAAAGGAAGTAACACGCCGCCAACTAGATATTTTTGGTGTTTCTTAATTAGTTAGTAAATGTAGATAATTTTCCTTTTAGCAGAACTCAAACGTGACCCCAACTCCAGGCTCACCAACAAGCAGACTCCTATTAGAATACGAAATGCATCTTAGAAACACGTTAGCCAAGGGAATGGACGCCGAAAGTTATAGTCTTCACACGTTCGAAGCTTTGTTAACGCAGAGCATGGAAAACTTAGGTGAGTAATTGATTATTAGGTATTAATTCTTTAATAAACTTATGAAGCGTCAATTCCAGAATTTGCCGAAAGCCTTCCTGGTTCCACTCAAAGGAGTCCATATCCTAGCCGCAGAAGTAAGTTCTAACGTCATCACTTTCATTGCATTTTAAACTGCAATTTTGTTGATTCTGTTCGAAGGACCAGCTTCAAGTGCTTCCACGAATAAATCGTCAACACTTCCACTATCACACAGACTGAGTAGTGCTAGAGATAAGGATAGAGATCGCGATAGAGATGGGTATTACAGCGATAGAAATGAATTGCTTAGAGAGAGGGAGAAGGAGCGCGAAAGAGAACGTGGTTATTTAAGCGATCATAACTCTAGGTATTACTCCCTGTAAAGAATTAATGGCAGCACCATCATCAAAATATTTGTACTATAAATTTTCACTTTTTTTGGGGATGTACGTTTCCTTGAGCTACGCTAACATCATTAGCAGTAAAATCGAAATGAAGATATAAACAGTTGGCAATTGAAACGTACGCCCAAAATAGAATGAGATTTGGATAACATATTTTGAAGGTTCAAGCACTTAAAGCTAAAATTTGAAAATTTCAGTTTTAGTTCGAGATGCGCTTCTTGTATTGGTGAATCGAGCAGAAACCAATGGTTCCGTCATTCTGACGGTTGGCGTTCCAGTAGTTCCAATTACGGTTCCATACCAAATATGCCCCAAGGTCACAAGCATTCTCCGTGGGATTCTTTACCGATTTTGAGACCGGAGGGCAGTCTCAACGATAGCGGTTATAAGAGCAACAGGACTGATTCGTTCGAACAACGGTAGGTATTTTTACTTATTGACTTACCAACACTGTTTATTTCGTGGTCAAATGGTAGTCGAATCTGTGCACAATGTATATCAGAGATAAGTTTCCTCAGGAGATCGGCAACTCCCATGCATATACTTATTAATAGTTTTTGCTAAAAATACCAAAGGGCGTTAGTAGATGGTGTGCGCCAAACGAATATTAAAATGTACTTTATTTTAATTTTAATTTTTCAATTTTTTATTTCAATTGACAATATATAAAGATGCAGATAAAAAAAAAATTGTGCGTAAAAATAACATTTCTTGATTAAATAGCATTCAAGCTATACATTATATGTTACCTATTATATAATATGTAAGGTATTTTTGTAAATATAAATCGCAATTGTGATTAGGTGTGGAAATATAAATTATATCGTTGGAAAAGTATGAATGTAAATCGTATTTGAAAGTAATCACGTTTGAAAAATCAAATCGTAATTCAAGCGATTATAAATCACAATAATCCTACCTATGGAGCGATTACTAGTGGTTTGTTTACATTTCTAACAGCAATATGGCTGAAAATATGAGGATATATGTATTAAAGAAGTTGGTGCATTGGAAAACTAGAACAAATCGCGGATTAATCGCTGTGACGTAACGAATAATCTTAGAATCATAATCACAATCGCGATATATATTTACAAAAATACCTATAGACTTGTATTTTAACTTTCAACGATTTAAGATGTAAGTTTTAAAATTATAACAGAAAATCCTTGCGTATTCTTATACAAATCGTAGTATTTATTATTATTTCCAAACATGACAATATAGCTAACGTACCTTTTATATTCTCAAGGAATATCTAGGTAATATCAAGGTAATCTATGATCTAACTGTAGAGTACTTTGAATAACTAACTATACTTAAAACTAGAGTATAATTAAAGTCAACGTATTATTAAAAAAAAAAAAACGTTGTCACTAAACTATCCTATAAATTTCACTTTAGTAAAACTTTGTCAAGATATAAACATAAACCACCACGGCCACTGTACAATTACCACGCCAATAAAAAAAAAAATATTATAAAAGTAATTACAAGCAAATCGAAACTCCACGTGTATTAAAAATTACGAAAATACAAATAGCGTCCTTGTGATTGTGCTTATAAAAATGAAAACAAAAATGAAGGCTGACGTATCAGTGCCAGCAACCTAAATCACTTAAATTTGTAAATGTACCTAAACAAAATAGTTTCCTGTAGTTTGTTACCAAACAAGGGTTATAGAGTCATCTACAAACGTCCCTTGTAACTACTAGAATTTTGTTAACAGTTTGACGCATTAAACTTACCCATCTCCTATAGTATAGTTATCTCTGATGTATATCTAACTCATTTCTTATATTACATACACGTTTGCCAATTCTCGTGTCTCTTATTTTGATGGTCATCCTGCAAACCAGGTGACCCAATATACTTAACAGGTCTATGTATTGTCTACATTCATACAAAAGCGTATGTATTAACATTCAAACAAAATACCTAAAACACAACTAATATGTATTTTATAATAAACGTGGCAATTAATAGGAGAAAATAATGAAATGCCCGTCATATACTAATATACATAATCTTCCATGAATACTTTTAATAAATTATTGACACATTATTGCATGTTCGTTTTTCAGTTATTTTTATTTAACTCAAGATTTAATCTGAATGAAATCATTTAGATTTAAAACAATTGTATGCGTTTTTAGCAGATTACGTATTTAACAATGCAGATAGTAGTTTTTCTCGAAGTGCACTTTAAAACAACGACTGAATGTCTTGGGTATAGATTCAAGTGGTTCCACTTGATCGAAAGTTCAAACATATCAAACATATCAAAGCCTTTATTATGAAAGTAGAAAGTATAAAAACAACTGCATTAAAACCAGCTGAAATTGTTGTCTTTGGGCATTGAACACCTTGGGACTACACACGACATATCATAAAACGTGCATAAAGCTTTAATAAAATAAAATTACAAAACATTCGTGCAAAAACACAATTGGCTTTGACAATGAACCTTCAAATTGGATGCCATCAGTCGATTGCTCTAAAATAGAATGCGCACTTGTCGAAACGTGTTCTCTCGTCTCTATTTCTATGATTAATTTATCCCTAAGGACATATCGTATTTTTCTCGGAGGGTGTATTGTATTGATTGAAAATTTCCTTCTAATTATGTATGATATGGCTGTGTGAGGCACTAAAATAACACACAAAAAGAATAAATTTTAAAATTTATTTAAATTAACATTCATTTCGATCGAAAATAATCTTTTTACTAATTTTATATTTTTCTACGTGGATAATCCTATTACATTTGCAGATTTTGAATTGACGATATGAAAACTCATATCATGTGTTTCATTTTTATATTTATAATTTAAATTACACATACCTAACACAGGCAAACTTTTATTATTGTATGTAGTTAATTTGCTATCAGATCTCGTAATACAGGGATATTCAAATTTGAAGATTTAAAAATATCGTGCGGTATGGATTGCCCTTACTCTACTGACTCCAGCGTCTACTTTAAAAACTACAGGCACATTATTAATAGTAAATATAATTTGCCAATCTTTAAAATTATTTAATTTGTTAATAGGTCATAAAAATAATTCTCTCTCCGAGCTTCTATCACCTCCATCTATGTCTATGCTTTTAATACGTTCCTTTTTTATAAAACAAAACTACAAAAAATGACAGAAATTACATTATTTTATACTGAAGACCTTATAGAAATAGTGTGTTCATTCCTACAGCGGGTGCAACTTCTGTTGGATTTCGACGAGTTTGTTTGTCTTGGGGTCTTCCAAACCAATCGTAAATTGGTATGGAAATTGGTATCCTTTAGTACTGCTTCTACGAAGTTACTACTGCCTGGAAATTTTTTATTGCTTTTTCCAAATCGATTTTATTGCCTTCTAGGAGACGTTCATTAGACTTCCAAAAGGCTTGTATCTCTTCTGTAATTTTGTACTCCAAATAAGTAAAATGCGCTGTGTCATAGTTATTGTAAATGTAGAATTTTATTTTTATTTTAATTATTGATTTGTTAAGTTTAATTGAATGCGTTCATCTACGACTATTCTGTGACATTTTTTTCTGTTATGACAAGAAGCTGATGATGGCGGCAGCCGAAGTAAGTAATCCAATGATATATCATTGCATTACATGTTTCGGCTTCAATAGGTATACCTATCAGATGTCTTATAGATTTACCTATTGTTGCTGCAACAGAAAGAATAGCAGAATAGAGAGACTGTAATAGTTCTAAGTAGTAGTTTTATTAACCTCAATTACTACAGCTTACACAAGAACATAATACAAAACTATTAAAATAAGTTTTGGTTTATTCTGATAAAAACTAGTTACGCTATTTTTACTCTGAATGCTAGTATCACTTAATGAGAACAATGTAAATACCATAGTAATTTTTTTTTTTTATAGAAACCGCTCTTATATTCTTGTGTTTTTAATTACAGCATTAGTGTTAAATGTTAATAGTTATTTCTTCTAAACTGAATTTTAGTACCTACGACTTTATAATTTATTTAGACAATGTTTAAACAATTTAGAGCCACAAAGAAATGACTGAAGATTTTTCTTGTTAATGCGTTTTTTTTTTGAGAAATAAGAACTCTCTACCAGTTATATATCACATAAACTATCATTGTTTTTCAACTGGGGATCGTGATGCTATTAAACGCGGTCGCGAAATAATTTAACTAGTAATTTAACTAATTTTATGCGAAAAAATTAGTTATTAAAAACATTTCACTTACAATAAGTACACATGTAAAGACGAGAAAATTAATGTGATGGTTGTATTGTTTTTCACTTAAAATTCCATACATGAAAGCAAGTTGTCTTCAAGTCTGAAAAGACAATTCCTGCATTTACTTTTAGCGTAACCATAAACAAAGATTAAGCAAATGTAGGTCAATAATTGGGTTAAATTGATTAAAAAGAAACTTTGATTACTTTAAGTACTTACAAATTCTATTTATTTCAATTTACTATAACATATCTGGCAACTAACAGAATAGCACTGAAAAGAATTGAAAGGATGCGAACTCATACTGACAAGTTATACCAACACAATTACAAACATTATTGTTAACAATAAGAAAATTAAAGAATTAAAGTAGTGATGATAGTGTAATTATAAACAATGAAAACAAGCAAT
The DNA here is from genome assembly GCA_004143645.1 of Protaetia brevitarsis. Taxonomy (NCBI): domain Eukaryota; kingdom Metazoa; phylum Arthropoda; class Insecta; order Coleoptera; family Scarabaeidae; genus Protaetia; species Protaetia brevitarsis. The sequence goes on along the minus strand of RXPK01000181.1, from coordinate 618,821 downwards.
AAAGAATATAGAAATAGAAATGTTAATGAATGGTAAAAGCTCTTAAATATACAATGAATATTTACTAGATTCCAACATTAATAGTATGGTTGTAAGGAAATGGGTACGACATTACTAATTGTGTGGTCATTGGGAAACCCTCATTCTGTTCGAGAAACCCATTTCCAGAGAAGATTTTCTCTAAATGTTTCAGCTGGAATAAGTAGTAATTTAATTATGGAATAACATATCTACGACGAAAATTTAAACAGCGAAATGTACCGGGCTTGTTTGAACAACGAATTACCTCTAAAAGTTTGGAAGATTCTTCTTCAAATAAAAAGGACGATGTTATTTGCACATGATGGAACCCCGGCCCATAATGGAAGAGATGTCACTAATTTCCTCAGCGAACAATATCCAAATCGATGGCTAAGTTGTGGTGGTCCCATTGCTTGACTACTGCGATCGCCGGATCTGAACTTACTAGACTTTTTCATATTACACACTTACCTATTCAACGGGAAAGCCTAATAATAGGGACCAACTCATCCAGAAGATTCATGCAGTGTTTAATGAGGCGAAGAACAATCTGGAGAGAAATACAGTTCGAAAAGAGAGCTCTGGCGGAGAATTATATACACTGTTAGTGGAAACATATTTTGACGTCACATCTCAGCAGCAGTGGTGAGTGTCGTTTAGTCTATCAATGGGATCATAACCGTCAATACACTACGTTGGCATCGTTAGCTTATGTTTCGTTGTTAATAACAATTGATACAACACGCCTAGACAAAAAAAAAAAACATCAATAAAGATTGTTTTTGCTGGTGTATTTTTTTTGTCTGCAATGAGGATACCAACTATTCAGAATTATGTGAAGCATTTGTTACGTCTGACGTTCCTTTATCTAAATTGCAACATCCTGTTCTGCATAAATTAAAAATAAATATGCCAATAAGCACATCCCTCATGAAGCCAGACTCTGCCAAATATATTTACCTCACAATCAGTGCCACATCAAGATAGATTCTATAAAATCTAATATTTCTAACGACTTTATTGGGATATCTGCAGACGAAAGAATTGAAGACACAAGTGGATGAAGGTGTTATGTTACAAAATCAAACTTTTTCAGAAATTAAGTTTAACATACACATATAACCCCTTCATACATTCACAAGACTCGAGTGTTCTTGAATTTCTGGAATTTTCGATGGTGCTATAAAAGATGGGTACAAAACATCTGGATTCATGCAAAAAACACAATTTTTAAAATGCGACATGGCACCTTCATCCACTCGTATCTTCAATTGATATTTTAGGTTTATGAGTTATAAATATTATTGTCGAAATATTACGTAATTCCTGGATTTGCCTTTTGTTACCTGCGCCAGTTACAACAAGATGGGGCACTTGGTTGGAAGCAAGTCCTTTCTTTGCAAAAATATTGGCTATATCTGAGACATAGTATTTAATCTAAAAGGTGACTCACGTTTATTAACACAATTCAAAGATATTATTAAAAATCCCTCTTTAATTAATCAGCTAAATTTTATAAATGTAAATTTTAAGCATTTTTCAGATTATTAATTTCTCTATAAAATACGTTTTTGAAAGTTAAAGTATTTTGCTAAAAGAAGTGTTCAAATTAAAAGTACTTAATACTAATACTTAATATACTAATGCGGTTTCGGGCGAATTTTGACAACGTCTGCAGCAAAGAGTCAAAAATATATTTGATAGAAACTCCGATATCAATATATTAAAGCAATTTTCCCTTGGATATTTTACAGACGGAGTAGCTGGACAAAAATATATAGAGAACTAAAACTATTTTGATCATCCCCCGCTTAGCAGTATTGATGTTGAGCCATCGTTCTCCATTTTCGAAGATGTTTTGCTCCCAGAGAGAAACAGACTTATGGAAAAAATATAGAACAAATTGTAGTAATTAATGTCAATAAAGGAATCTTACAACATACATGATAAATTAAGTGAAGTCGTCGTCCAATTTAATTTATCAAAATTAGATCATGTGGGATTTTTCTGTGCCGCCTGTGGTCGAAGCAGAATTATGTTTACAAGAAGTACCCGCATAACTGTTTTCGATTGTGCCACAGGTGTTTTGATAAATAAAGTCACTATTTACATAGCTACAATGCCTCTGTGCAAAAGTCGCTCCACGGGCGCAGGCATAATAAAAACTAAAGGACGGACAAATTCGTTCGGAGAAACGGGGAAGCGGAAAACTCAGTGGCGTTGCCTACACGCAGTCTATGCCTAGGAACTTGCATATGTACCTACATAGTTTTGCGAAATCACTAGAGAATATTATGTAAGGTTCTGTATTCACATGTAAGAGAACTTCATATTTACAAAGGAAAATCTAGAAAGTATTATGTGATTACAAATTTTAAAAACTTATTAAATTACAATAAAAAGTAACAATAATTAACATAATTTAGTGAAAAGAGCTTCCCCTGTTCTTGGCCTAGTTGCATCAATATTTTGAATAGAAGTCTTGAGGTAGGGGCGTTGATTGGGTTTATTAAGTTTTAATACATTTTTTTGATAATCGTTTATATTTTACGTGCCGCTAGATAAAACAAACTTATCACCATTTTCAAATATATTGCTGTGGAAAATTACAATGTTTTCATATTAATATGTAAATTATTTCTAATCAATGATAAAAAGACTTACCAAGTTTTTGTTTTATTACTTTAAATAGTTAGTGACTCTTTATTGCTGCTTGTTTTATCTCTTTTTTTAAATAAAATACAAGAAATAAAGAAAATGTCACTATCACCTATTTAAATAAGTAATAGAATTATATATATTTTATCTTGTTACGGTGTTTAAAACGTATTCAAAATATAAATTATTTTAGCAATTCTTATATTTCAATGAAAGCCTGAACGGAGATATTTGAGTGCTGCACATATATAAATAAACAGCTACATCTAAGACGCCGCCAGTGCTTAGAATATTGCGAAAACACAGTTGCGTTGTTGTTCGTGTCGAACAAACAAGTTATGTATATACGCGTCATCACCGTGCATTGAAATATTACACGTGATTTACGGGCGCATGTAGTTTTTATACATGGGTGTGTTTTTCTTACTCGGTCAAAACAACTTTGACAGGATTTATACGGGCAATCGGGTGCTTTTCTATCAACACCCGTATGTGGTGTTTTCATTCGGAACGCGAACCACCTTGCTTTAATAATAACTCATGGCTGGGCGGATGCCCCTGTAATTGGCGAAAGCTGTTGGGGATGCCAAGGCATGAATTATTATTATTATTATGAATTATTATTATTAATTCGATGTCGCTTCCTCGATAAATTTCTACTAACACTAGTTATGTATTGCACAAAGTAGTGGCCATATTGAGCAACTTTAATAATTACACTGTCGTTACGCTTTTATTAAAATAAGCTATCTTTTTTCCCTAGGCCCTCTAGTAATCTACTTTAGCTTTAAATAGCGATGTTTCAAGACCAGTTAGGAATTCAGGAAAAGTAAATAAAATCATTCATATACGAAGTATTTTGGATACCTCGATGGCCACCCTGTGTATAAAACTAAGGTTTTATTTTGAAATATACAAAACCTCTAACAATAAGCAAGAGATAGATATTTTAGATGCAGATTGAATCAATAAATATAAGCTTCAAATATACTTTACTTTTCTGTTAGTAAAATCGATAGATTTAATTTCAAATTAACATATCCTTTCCAGCAACATGTTCGACCGTCAAGACAGTTTGAAATCGGACTACATGAGCGATCGAGAATCCAGCAGGTACGGAATAGTTCAGCAAGCGTCGATAGAGAGCGCCGACTCCAGACTGTGCTACCTCACCTCGTCGGAGGTAAGTCCTTTTTTTTTTTCTTCAATTTTACCCGTTGTGGAAGATTCATTTGGCGGAAATTCGCTCTTTAAAGTTTTCCCTTCTCGGAGGCGACGTTCGCCTACTGATGTAATTACCGCGTCTGCAAGGAATTTCGCAATTGCATTCCGGACCGTTTTTCTTTTTTTTTTTAGCGGAGAAAAGCGAGGCGCGTTTTATGGCGCTGCTAAAGAAATTTTAATCTTAAATAAAAATGGAAGAAGCGAAAAATTAGGTTACGTTTATTAGTGGAAGCGGAGTTTGTTGATTATTGCATTAAAAAGAGCAGTTAAGCAAAGTAATACATGTTTGTTTTTTTTTACTGAAGTATAATTATTTTAAAGATTTGGAGCAGCGAATATAAATAAATTGTGATGATGTTATTTTGAAATTCTACATTTAAAGCAGTTATAATTAGAACGTTCTCTAATCAACAAAGTTTAGTATAACACCCTCACTGTTCTCTTAGAAAGAAATAATCCTATATACATAGAAGTATTCATTATGCAACTATTGTTCCGTATTATTCCCGAGCTTAAATTTTTTGCGCACTTATAGTATATATAAACAGGCGGGAAGTCGCAGTGCTGATAGAGACAATAACCCATTTCGATCAATAACAGTTTCGCAACAACACAAATCACATACAATTGAACCGCATACACTAGCGGCTAGCGTAAATATTCGATTCAAATATGACCATTAACACTTTGAATGTTGACTATAAATGTGAAGAGCAAATGTGCATTTTGGTATTAACATTTCATAATGATCACAGAAAAGAATAAAATGTGAGACATTAATTCACAGTTTAATTCATCGCTGGTTTAATTTTAAATGAACATGATATCCCGGGATAATCTATATTTTCGGATATTTTGGTTTAGGATGATATTCTAACGTATAAATCGTTCCAAATTGCAAGCAATATTTTGTATCGTATAACTAAACGATGAGAGTTCGTGCCATTAACACTGAATAACCATTTATTATGCACAAATTGTTGAATAAATGTTAGACTACAGTTTATAGATATATATAAAGTAAACTGTATTCTAACTGCATGATTTTACGTTTATTTTGCTAGTACAAATAAATATTAACCGTCCATTCAACTATTTTATGTTTCATAAACAGTTAATTAACATTTCTGGTGCAGACAAACACAATAATCATCGTCGTAGTTCAAGGTAATTTCGATACAACTAATAAGTGGGATGGTCGGACGTGTGTGCTTACACATGTCGCACTCGCCTCAGCTATGCAGAACGTTTAGCTATAGTTAGGGTTGCCATACGTCCGTATTTTCTACGGACAGTCCGTATTTTGTAAGCCTTGTCCGTAGATTATAAACTGTCCGTAGTTTGTACGTATTTCTGCAAGGTGTCCGTATTTTTTTTCTAGTTTCCAATTTGTCGTACTCAAGTAGTACTTTTGTCATTTTATAGTTATTTTAGCATTCAAACTTTCGCATGATGTGCGTTAACATTGCATTTCCACTAGCATCACGTCTGAAGAGATATATATCTATATTTTTATATAATAATATTAATAATTAAACAATATGTCTCAAGTGAATATTGAAGAACATTTCACGGAAATGTTAATTGATATGGTGCACTATCCGTATTTTTGTTTTTGAAAATATGGCAACCCTAGCCATAGTATATCTTCAAGGCAGTAAAATCACTCTCTCCGATTTGTGTGTCTAGTATCTAGTATCAGTGTTAGTCGAGTCTCGATGCGAGATAAAACAATTCTCCGTTAACGTTTTACGCATTGTAAATGTAATACAATGTGGGGCGTAAACAATTCCAGAATTTACATTATGGTGGTGCCAAAATAGTTTGTATCATGTGCAATAAACAGTTATTGTGCTGGCACAAATCGGACTACACATTGATGATCGTGCATATGCTCCGTTATCAATCTATAAAGATTATTTTTATTACGCGTGAATGGTCTTTTTCAAAATATAAGCATGTTTTATCATCGCGACAAAAACGGTTTAGTGAAAAAAATCTATATATAGTCCTATACCATTTCTGCTATTTAAATAAAGTGAGGGACTTATACAGGGTGTTTCAGACCACTTGTCCACTATCTTTTTCTCTCGATCTATTGCAGCTAGACTAATGCGACAAAAAAATTAATAACAAAACCCCACCTAAAGAATTGCGTGAAAATATTTTTAACTTCCGGAAACGTCCAATTACCCGGAAGTGGATAACAATTTTCTTATTTTAAATGGAATCATATGTTTTTTCTTACCTCAATGAATTCTACAGATTATTTGAATACAATTTTCACTAAAGTTCTTTATCCCTAAATTCAACCGTTTTTAAGATATTTACGATTTTGTCAAAATTTTGACGTTTTCATCTCTTTCGAAAACGTACGATATTTTGCAAACTATTAAAAATAATGATGTCATTTTACTAATAGCCAAGAAAAATAGTGGTGTGTACCAAATTCTGTCAAAAGGATCACTAAATTCTATACAGAGTGTTCATAAATCGATTGCCAATTCGGATACATTTAACCTTAGAAAATTCATTTTTTTTCAAATGTAACATATTCCTAATTATACGGACAACTATTTTTCTCGGGTACTAGCAAAATGGCATCATTATCTTTAATGGTTTGCAAAATATGGTACGTTTTCGAAAGAGATGAAAACATCAAAATTATGACAAAATTGTAAATATTTCAAAAATGGTTGAAGTTAGTGATAGAGAACTTTAGTGAAAATTGCATTCAAATAATCTGTAGAATTCATTGAGGTAAGAAAAAACATACGATTCCATTTAAAATCAGAAAATTGTTATCCGCTTCCGGTGTAATGAAACGTTTCCGGAAGTTAAAAATATTTTCACACAATTCTTTAGGTGGGGTTTTGTTAGTAATTTTTTTGTCGCATTAGTCTAGCTGCAATAGATTGCGAGAAAAAGATAGTGGACGAGTGGTCTGAAACACCCTGTTTATATTTAGTTTTTCCAGTTTGGCTGCGTTTGAGTTCATGTTTTAAAACAATTAAAACTACTAGATTGATCCTTACTCACAATCTCAGATTTATTAATGCTAAATAATTCTTTAATTGTTTTATATTATTTGTATATATTTCTATGTGCTGATACTCGTTGTAGTTATCTTAGATGTTGTGATTTCTCCCTTAATTATAATTAACAACTCAGGATCTATAGAAACGTAGAAAGAAAAAAAAATAAAACTTCAATAAACCACAACTTTTGACCGTCGTTAACCAATGGGTTTTTTTTTACATTTATTGGGCTTCTGATTAAAGTTTAAAATCATTGATGCGGTAACCTGCGGAACAAGTTTTATTTACGTTTGCTTACTAGGTGAAGCTCAATCGAAGATATTAATAAAATGTGAGCGATATGTAATGTACTATTGATGTCTTCATTGTTTATGTTGAATTAGTTGTATGTAACATCCGAAACTCAAAAAAAAATCATTTTTAATTAAATTTTAATGTAGAATTCTCATGATTGGATGGTTTCTGTAGCCTGCCTGGGGATGTCCTTATTTAAACGGGAACGGTAACTTTACTTGAAATGAATTTGTGAGAAACTGGACCGTTATTTCAATCCCTTATTCTCTTATTAAGTTACTCACACAGAGTCAAAAATTGATTATATGAAGATCGAGGAATTGTTAATTATGTGGCGTACCTAATGTAAAATTTAGAAAATACCACAACAAATTTGAATGGGGATTTAAATTCACTTCAAAGTTAATCAAACATTTGCCAGAAATCTTTCATTGAATATTCATTACTGATAAACTTATTGGAATTTATCGAATTGATAATGAGAGTAGTAGTTGCAGTGAAAATAGATTTTTATGCAAATCAAAATAAAATAAATTAGATAGCATTAAGTGGAGTTTAAGGCGTCTACATTAACTTTGAAATAACTTCCTTTTCCTCTATAATAATCAACCAGATTACAGAACGGCCTGCTTATCTGTATTAAATTTTAAAACAATATATACTGCGGTGTTTCATAAGAGGAAAGCTATCAACCATATTAGATGTAATTATTATTTTATGTTTATTTGTAAGTCCAGTATAATTTGGGTTAATTCGCATTAGTAGTCATGGAAATTGAATATAATTTATCGTCTGAAAACTGTACGATAGCCTGGTATCCTAGGTTTCAATTTTACTTGAATGGGGTAGTGACTCAATGTAATTCGTTGAAAAGAAATGAATGAAAACCCTTGGTTACGCGGGGTTATTGATAAAAAAAGTCTTGAAAAAAGCTGTGTCATTTCTCATCAAGTGTAATGAATTATACCATATTGCCGTGGTATATCTGGTATCGAAGGGGATAAATTCACGTAATTACCTTCGATCTTAAGATATTCAAAAGAAACGTCAAGATTATTCGACATTATAAGAAATTTGCTGGGTTTATTATACCTGGGTACATGTTCTACATGGAATCATACATGTGTCTGCTGTTTCGAATGTAATCATACATCTTGAATGCTACGAAGGAGGTCTGTTTCCCTGGATTTTTATGATACCGGTGTTGTCCTCGCGTTCTGAACTTTTCACTACGAACATCTGAGGATCTGATTTTGATTTGGATTGTCACTACAAGGAAATTCCATTTTGAGGTACTCTGGCGTCTGAGCAAACCGATAAACGAAGTATCTGGTCAAAGAATTGTTTAAATTTTTGTATAAATGAATGTATAACTTTCATGATATTTTAAGGTTACTGTTAATTCTTGCGAGATTGAAATTTTTAGTTTGTATAAGTTGGTAAACGTGGTTGGTGGTTTTCTTTTCTCTTATGATAGCGCGGGATATTTAAAAGATATTTTGAGAATTAAAGAATCCAAATATATACTGGATAATTGATAATATTTGTTTTGAACATTCCAAATAAGTATATTCACCTTGGGTAAGAGTTCTCATACTCTTTATATGTTTCCGTTCTCATACTCTTTATATGTTTTCCTTTATATGAACTTGTTAATAAATTATACATGTTATAAATGATTACACTGTTTTTTTAATGAAAGCTCATGTGTGATCATTAAGGATATAGAGGAAGGTATCTGTAAAGAAAAGGCAGATCTAGTTAGAAAGTTATGTATATTTAAAAAAAAAAAAAACATTAGCCGGGCAAATTTATTATAGAAATCACAATAATACCTACATTTTCATATATAAAGATCTTAGTATTAGAATTTATTGCATTTCTCTAGAAACAATCAATGTTTATTACTGTTACAATATGGTAATTTTCACGAATGTACATACCTACTTCCATTAATTGTATTGCCTACATACATTTACCTAGAACTACGTGATAGTAAACAGCACCACACCATTTTCCAAGTAACGGCGCTCGCGGCCCGATATTTATGCAATGTTTGCTCGCAGCACTACATACACTACATATCGTATTCTATTCCGCTGCTCTCAGTAAATACACCTGAGCTGTTTACACTACCAACACGGAATCCTGAAGCTAGATTTTATGTAGCTATACGTGCATATATTCATGCAGCTTCTTTAATATCGATTAGACGGTGAACGGTAGCAAAGAGAATACTTGGTAACGAGTCGTAGAATTGGGTCGACACGGTGCAATCTGTTTCACCACTGTTTCAAACGAGGAAGGAAAATTACCAAATCAAAAGCCTAATTGACACTCAACTAGTAACATGCAGTATTCTATTATCTGTGCTTCCCTGGCTAGGATGTAATTCTCTGCGGATACATTTCCCGACGTGTATAGGGTAAAATGTAGCGATCTGGCGCTGCGTGTGTCTGAATGTAACGTTCTTGCTGTAATTACATGCAGTATTCGCGGAGGATGGCGTAATTATTAGAGGAAGTGGTGGGGAAATGAGATTCTTGTAGCCGACAAGGAAATTTCACTAGCATAGTGATTCGAATGGTAAATATACATATTGCTGTGTACTGAAGGTACCAAAGAAAATGCAAAATGAATTTATAAAAATGAAAATTAAATTGACTAGCTCAGCGGATAAAAAGTAAAGGCGCAAAAGAACAATGAAACTCAGGGTTACCCTCGCAAATTAAAACTTGAATTTAATCATGAAAAGTAAATTGTGGGTGAAAGAAATCTGACTTTCTTTAATAACTCCAAAAATTGAAAAGGTTTAATCAAAAATTAAAGAACAGAAATTTTGAATCACGTTAACAATCAGAAATTTTATTATATATAAAAAAAACACTTAGTTACAAATTTGCAGGAAAAAAACCATGAGCTTAAGACTCTGGCCGAAATCAAAAACTGCATGAATCTACATTTAAAAAGGACAATGCAAATTCTTTCTTCACAAAAATCCACGTGGTTTCAAAACTTAACCAAACTAAATTAAAGGTGGACAATTCAAGTAAAATTGAAATATAAATACAAGCACAATGCTTCTAATCACCCAAACCGTGGTGATTAATTATTTAAAAAACAAATCAGCAAACTAGAAAACGGAAAAATTAAACTCTTTAAACTTAAAATACCTTCCAGAACAAATATAATAACTGATCTTATATCTAATTTGTGCACACAACAATATAATAACAATTATTACTAAGTGAGTCCCTTGATGGATGATATAAATTAAAATTAACGAAACAAAACTTTAAATAAAAATGTAATACCAAAATGGCAGCAATGAAAATAAAATTACATGTACTTACACGGCATCTGTCAGGGAACTGACTTACAAGGTTAAACCCAGTCGCATACATATAAAAATCTACAGCTGCGTGCGCTGCAACGCACAAAGATCATAGAAAACAACTACAAGAAAGGACATGAGCTAACATGAGCAAATACAAATATATTAAAGAGTGAAAACAAAATATACTGAACATTTAAATAACTAAATTAAACAATTAATTCAATAACTAACTCTTATACAAAAATTAACATAACGAAATTTGAGCAAACTCCCACGAAACATTGATAAAGGCAAATCAGAGAAATAAGTTCACAGAATTTACGAAAACCGGGGTGCCAGGCCACAGCAATATGTGCTGTCGTGGAATGAGCATTTGATATTATTCAAGTGTAAAGTTACTAGTTTTACTTTTATATAATTAAAAAAAAAAATATTATATAACAAGAAAAGGATATAAAATGTAGCAGCAGACAGCCAGACGATGTCCAGGTGATGTAGCAAACCTCTGCATTTGGCAAGTTCTTCAAGGCATTTTCCTTTAGAATGTTCCCTTCAGGAAGTAAAGATGATCAACAGTGATACACCTTACACATCGAAATCATACGTTAAAATTTGAATAGTATATTCCGAAAGCAGATATTAACAGATCAAAGTTGGATCTAAGTTCAGTTCGAATAAATATTTTTATTTTTTTTTACAGTGTACTTATTTTATTTAAACTTAGTCTAATAATGTTTTTATATGCATTGGCAATCAAATTGCATTGATATGTCAACAGAAAGACATGGAAAATTGCTGGAATTCGGTTTCGTCAAAATGCCATGGGCATACAAGTTTGCCTACTTATTGTACAGTAATTAATTTTTTTCACATTGTAAATTTTACATAGTACTAAGTGTTGAAAAATTTTAAATGTATTTTTCTCTTGATCTAGAGACACATGGGCATTCTCATGTACTAAGCATTTTATATTCTCCTCACTTCGGTGAAATTAACGAACTCTCTGAGACCGTTTGTCCCCCTGTCGAAAGACAATCGCTATCAAAGTCTGTTAGAAAATTCTAATTCAAATGGATTCACTAGCTAATCGCCGTGAGAAACCAATGTGTCTCGATTAATATTGTAAAATTTAACGGCTATTTTGCTAAAATCCAAATTCCAACCTAAAAATGTTTGTTAATTGTTAAACAAAGTTTATCATTTTAATTTTTTCCAAACTTACCCATAACTTTTGTGTAATTTTCTCCAGTGACGATTTTCGCGAGATATGTTCCTGTCCTAACTGAGCCATTTAGATGTCCCGTTCCGACCTGCCAACTGAATGTCCGCCGGTTTCATCCCTCCAACGATATTCCGCGTCCAAATCAACCTAAAAATAAACATATTCTTTTAATCCTAATCCAAATCTTATTATACTTATATGAAATTTTATTTCAATACCTTCGGCAAGTTTTTAGGTTAGAAGTTTTGTATAACCGCTGAACAGTTTCCGACCACTGGGGCAACATTTATATAAGTTGGTAGTTTTCTATGTTTATATTTGATATGTGTTTACGACACGAACCGAAATCCAGTAATTTTATCATCAAGGTTGGACATTCTAATTCACCCGTGTCTTAAACATGGAATAACTCAGATTGAACGTTCAAAAAACGCGGGAATTTTGAAATTTCATTTTAAACGTATTTATGTTTTCTATAATGAGTTTATATTGCAAAAAATGGAATTACTAACAAAACGTAATTGTTATTGAATAAACGAACTCACGTAACTTACCTGAGATAAGAATATCCTTATATTTATGCTACTTGTACACGCTTTCACATTTCGAACCTTGTTATTAAATAAAACCACTTTTGTTCGGACTTCAATGTTTTCTTTATCATACAAAATTGATCATAATCGATGTACAAGAGTCTCGTGTGTATGATATCGTGGAAACTGGGCATTGGAAACACGCATATTGGAATAGAGAACATTTTGGCGACAGTCTCCCATAGCATCTCCTCCCGTACTGAAAAATAAGGATGACGACATATTAAGGTCGTATTCATCTGAGCAAATTTGCGCGCGCGAACGATTTACGCGCAAAAAATGCTCAAGTGTATACGTAGCGAAGTAGTGTGCGGGCATAAATATAAGTTAAGAAAAATTTCCCGAACGAACATAGATACGCAGAAATTGTTTGCGCACAAATTTGCGCGCAGAATTGCTCAAATGAATACGCACCTTTAGAGGCAGCATACATTGTCTTATAAGCATCTATTTAGAGCATATAAATTTGTCATGCACACAGGTTTCTTGTGAACGTACTTTTTCAAAGTTAAAGTTACTTTTTAATAATATATATATTATATACTACACAGACTAGTAAGTTGCATGTCATAAGATAAATTAGAAGCTTTTTTATTAATGTCTGTAGAAAAGGATATTTTAGAAAATATTAAGAATGATGACAGATTTAAATGCCAACAAAAATTCAAACATGAAAAAATGTTACAGTTATAATCAGTGTGTTTGTAAAAATGGTCCTTTAACTCACTTATTATTATATAATATGGTTTTAGCCTGCCATGTATTGCATAACTAAAATAAAATAAAAAATCTATGCCTGCAAATACATTGTATTATACAACTCTGAAACTAATATTATTTTGTGGCGATATGAAGAAAATGCAGGATGAGGCCAATCGAGCTGAAATTTTCCCGGGCCTCTGAGCCTTCCCAATCCGGTCCTGAGTGTTATCACCCAACAACATAATGCAATACGCAAATATTTATTTCTCACTAATTTTAAAATAAAGTAGTATTCGAAATTTAAACTGATGTTGTAACTATTAGTTATAATAAACTCTATAACGCTTACATTGATTAGATACTTGTGTTAGTACCAGGTCTTACCTGTCACGTCGACTCTTGGCAACCAAAGAAAGTCGAAACAGAGTAGACACCGTAATGTAACCGCTTTTATTTGGTTTTATTCGGGTAGCGCAAATACTTGGTACGTATTACATAAATCTGGAGAGGAATTTTTTATGGTTATTTGTTACATCTCGGAATAGAGGAAGGAGTAAAGTATTTAAAACAGAAACAAGTTTTTTAATAAAAGAGCTGATAAATGGTGGATGATTTTAATAATTAATTTTCTTTTAACTCGAGAATCGAGAGATTAATTTTTTAGACTTGTATACCGATGCTGGGGTGAGGATTGAATCTTTTATAAGTGTTAATTTTTTTCGCGACTTCACTTCCTGGGCTGGAAAAAAGACTAATTATCTTTTTCATCTCTATCACTCCCGGTTTTAAAACAAATTCGCTGTTTTATTCAAATATTCTTACGTACTGCAATCCTTCGTTTTAACTAACGAATTCTACACATTGGAGTTCTTTTGTAAATATGATTGAAACATATCTAGATATTTCACGTACTCTATAAAACTCAAGTTACGGAGTAAGCGATGATTTGCCAGATCGAAGCTTTTGATAGATCGCATTATACAACCATCATTTCGATTCTTTTATCTTCATATTACTATGCATGATGTGTAATGCTGTAGTTATTTTTTTACTATGAAACCATCTGTCAGAATTAGATAATTATAATAAGTAGGATTTCAACTGCGTGCTCAAGATCCCATGAGACTACCCTGTTTTAATTTAGATAAAGGATATATGCACGGAATGTAAGTGTGTTATCACGATGTATGCTGAGATATCAGCATACTTGTAACCTCCATACCTGACTGAGCTATTGCAGAGGTAGAGTTTTTTACTTATTAAAACTTGGATGAACCTTAACAAATTAAAATTAATTCTGAAACTAACCTTATTTTATTATAGATGCAATATAGAATCAACGGTAACCTTGACAAAAGTCACTCTTTAACTAACCTGGAGTTTGCGAGTGCACATTGATGAAAGGTTAATTGGATTAGCATGTGAAACTGTGTGGTGAATGACGCGCACCTGCTATGTCTTATAATTCAGAAGATGCTGGTATGAGATTGGAAAAGTTTTTACTATGCAACTTCTATCTCGGATGAAATATGCATCTTTATGGGGGGGATGCACTTCCGCGCGAGAATATTTCTGATTCAATCACGAGCTTGAATTTATTAAGGCTTGACTCCGCGCTCTGTAGGAGTGCTTTTAGGAACAATTTTTACGATGTTTATACTATGAAGTTTTGTGTTTTGTTCAAAGCATCGTGAGGTTCACCGACGTGTGTGCATATTAAATACCGAATATTTAATTATTTGTTACACCAAGCTAGAACACACAGTTTTACAAAGGAATTAATATCATGGGATGCAAGCTATATAATAAACGCCTTGGAATATAAAACAGTTGATAAACCTGAAAGGATTTCAAAAGCAAGTTAAATGCTATCTTTGAATTTGAGCTGTTAGTTGCGATTTCTTAATATATATTAGTTTAATTAAGTATTGATTATTTTTGTTTGTATTCTGTTCATTTCATATTGTCTTTTTTTGTTGATCATTGGTTTGAAATAATATTATCGTCATCATACGAATAAGTAACAACTGATCCAATAAATATGGTTCAAAGATTTGGACGGAGTGCAATATAGTAATGTCTATAATTTTAAGGTTATTTTCTCTTAAACCTGGTAGATTTAGGAATTTTAAATGGTGGAAATTTGCCTTCTGAGTATGTAATAATATACTCTTCATGGGGCAGTATATATTCGGTATTAGTTTAATATGGTAATTAGCATATTATCGATATTTTATTTTATTGGTTACGGGTCAACACAGGATGGAGGAAAACGAATAACAGATAATCTTGCAAAAAAGGCTGGAAATTGTTTGCAGATAAATGCAGTAAATACTGAATAACTGAATGGACAGAGAAAATCAATTATGAAGAATCTCTAGGAATGGACAGCTAAAACTCTTCGAGAACCCCATCTCTTAAATTGTATATCACTGTGTACTCAAGGGCAGTGCACCTGGGGTATGTGACTTAGGGCTCTTATATGCTAGATTTCTAAAAGAACAGGATTGCCAGCTGTAATAAGCAAGAATAGAGGGCACATTAGGGCTTTAAAATCGAAGGGTAGTATCATCCTCCAAACATACATACAAGGGTTGTGGTCAACTGTCACGTTCTATCTTCTTCAAAGTCGCACAAGCCACCGATCTTTTATGAACTAAATTACCACATCCCAGGCTTATCTCGTTTAGTAACCATTCCCTCGTTGACTCTAGCACCTAAAATATATTTTCGGTTACACCAAGAGCTACATGATAATCAAATGTCACAACGTTCGCGTGACATCCATTGCGGCCATCCATTTTTCCGCTGGCCAACACAATCTCGCGGTCGCCAGACACGTCCCTCTTCACCCAAATCTTTCACCCCGGCTTGAAACAGTAGGCACAGCGTCAACTATCACATCCCGTCTCCTGCCCTCAAAGTCCATCATCTAATGTCCCGGTCGCGCCCCCTAGCGGGTTTTGCGGTGCTGTCGACTCGCCTTGAAATTCAGGTCAATCGGCGCAATTCGGTCGGCTCGGTTTATTACCGACGATTCCGAACCAACGAATGATCGATGCGCTCCAACAGAACGGGAAAAAAAAGAAGATAGAACGAGAGAATCGAAATTTCGAGCGCGATAGCATCGGAGGAATATTATTATGGCGCTGATAATTAAAAATCGTTGCCGAAGCGAGTGCCGGTCGTTGCCGTTGCTAGTATTTGGGGAATTGAAATAAACGAAGCAGATAGGAAGCGTGGATGCGTTCGCGATATTCAAAAATGCGTACCGGCTTGTAAAGTGATGTGGAATGGCAAGTGGGATTTTGGCAAATTGAAGAGGAACTTTTTAGGAAAGGGCACGAAGAGTATCATAATTTCAGAAAGAAAGTTTTGACCTTATTGTCAAACAGTGCTAATGTAACAAAATCGATAACCTCACGCTGCAATCTTTTTATTATTATAAAATTGCTAATATTGTTACCTAAATTCCGGCCCCGAAAGTGACGGTCGAGTACCGGTGAAAATCGGAGGCAAGAACTCAAAATAAAAAGACAAAAAGGTGATGCGCTTCCGCTTACAAACCTTCGAATAGTGGGTTGATATTCGGCAATATGCGGCGTGCCAGCCGCTCGTCGCGAGGAGTGGGTTGATCGAAATACAAACCAAGATGGAAAATAAATTTTGGCCCACCTGCTTAGGAATTACTTACCTGTCATGCCCCCAGATAAGCAGGAATCCAAGGTGATAATTAAAACTCAAGGGTAAAACGGTTTGCAAATAAATCGATACACAAAAAATAAAAAGATGAATTCACAGAAAAAAAAAAACAGTTAAACTTTTATTAATAAAATGGTTACTAAAAAAATGTTGGTATATAGTGAAAAAAAATTAAATAATAATTCTGATATCTCTATCAGTAAACGTAGTAACGAGTGTAAAAAAAAGAATAAAATAAGAAGTAAATTCAAGAAATAAATATGATACTCTGTATCAGTAATGTAATAAAGACATAAAAATAAAAATGATATCGTAAAACTAGAACAGAGAATCCTACGTAGGATCGAACACCGAACGCTTTAGCTAAACGCAATCAGTCACACACGTTAATATAAAGGAAATTCTTAGGCTAAGTTAATTTTAAATTTAAGAAAAGTTTTACAGTAACAAAAAAAATAAACTATAAAATAGAACTAATATTTGACTCGTATAAACTAGTGGTGAATGAACACCCTGTATATTACAGCCCGATATTTAATCGGTCTGACGTTTTAAATATATTTTGAAGTCGTTAAAAAAATGAAAAGATATCTGAATAATACAGTTAACTATTTTTCTGACCTAATGACCTCCTCCGATCCTCGATATAACATAATTACAGAACGTTGAATAAAAACTAAAAAAACAAAGTGATCGGATTGATAATTTACTAATGAAAATTTAAACGCGACAAAATTTACAATAAAAAGAAAGCGTGCAACGTAGCTTTTGTTCTCAATCTGCTGTTTCGGCCATGGAGATCCTCTCCGACCTAACAGATCGTAGCCTCTGGCTAACTGAGTAATGCCCGAAGGAAATGGTCCCTGACTTTCTAAAGAGGTAGGTAGGATCTCCAAAGGGATTAAAAAGGTCGCAGAAGTCCCTCAGCCGCACGGGGTTTCAAAATCTCACATATAACGATGGGAAAATTCCAAATTACAAATATAAAGGCGGTAAAAAACCTTAAAAAACACAAAACTCAAAATTATGATTAAAAAGGAATGACAAGATTTGCTTACGTTCGTTAAAATAACGAGGTTTACAACGAAAGAGAAGAAATAGACAGAAGGCGTTGCAGAACGCGTCGGTTCTCTACTAATCGGACACAACCGCCCATAATATTCACAAAAATTCCACACCAAACACAAGCGAATATACAGTCAATGAATAATTCAAGCAAATCTTCCAATAAAAATCCACAGATGCTGGAAATACCCTGAGAAGCCTCTAAACAACAACCCAGAATGGCCAGCAACCGGAAGGAAGCGGAAGCAAGAATACGTCATCCAACCAATCAGAAGACAGATAAATAAAATAAGAATTAGAATTCGGGCGCCCTCTAACGTCGAAAGATGTAAACACAAATAGGCAGATGAAAGGAACACAGTCAATCGACACTCGAATCGATGCGTTGAATCGATAATGCCGGGATAAGCAAAACTAACAGATCTTAACCTACCTAGAAGTGAAACGTCAACTGTCAAACATGGGAATTGAAGGAATTTACTAAAATTGAAAGAAATTAAACGAAAATCTAAGCACCGTAATAAGTGATAGCAACTGACGTAGTAAATGAGACTAAAAGATCTAAATCTAGCTAAGCCGCACAAAAAGGGGAAAGAAAACAAAAATATTGAAAGCCAAAAATTAAACATAATGTTTACTTAGGAATTACAATACGTAGGAGCATCTCTGAAAGTAAAAGAAGGTAGAACGACATAGGGGAAAATAGGATTACAAAAGCTTGTCGAAAAGACTAGCGGAGAACTGATTCGAGGTAAGCGAAATAAAAAAACCGTAATAATATTTTTGATATATTGGAATGCAGTTATGTATAAGTGTCATACAATTCCTTGAGAATAGTGACCCCTCAGTGATGAGGTTCTAAAAATCGATTTTTCAGGCGGATAAAGCCTGTTGCTCTTGTTCCTTCCATATTCTTAAATCGTAACGCAACCTGGCCTCCTCTCAACTTCGGTCTACTCTATCGGTCTCTAATCGGTTATTTTCCTCCATATCAATCTTTTTCCTATCCTGTATATGTGTACGTACCACCTTATCTTTGCGCTTCACCACTTTAACTATAGTTTCTCCCTCTCATTCTATTTCGTTATTTCGTAGTTAATTCATATTCTCTTTTCAACACACTTTGGTTTTCAATGGTCCGTTATCCTCCTCATTATGTTTCTCTCAAAATTCTTATCTCTACCTGGTTCTTGTATGTTAAGCTCATCGTTTCTGCTCCATATATTGCTACCGATCTTATT
Organism: Protaetia brevitarsis; assembly: GCA_004143645.1. Classification (NCBI taxonomy): domain Eukaryota; kingdom Metazoa; phylum Arthropoda; class Insecta; order Coleoptera; family Scarabaeidae; genus Protaetia; species Protaetia brevitarsis. The sequence continues at coordinate 599,724 of RXPK01000181.1, read as the reverse complement.
GCTGCTTTGTATATCTTAATCTTTGTTTTAACGCTTAATTTTTTACTTTGCATATGCTCTCTATATCTGTAATAAGCTCTATACCCAGCCTGTATTCTTTACGATATCTGCATAGAATTGTCACTATCTCTCTTTATAATCACCCACAAGTATCTAAAATTATCTGCAACTTCATATTCGCGCATTCCTAGTTTTAGTTTTCTCTACTCCACTTTTTTTTTGTCTCGTGCACATCATAACTTTGGTTTTGTCTTGATTGATTTTTAGTCCTCTTACTTCTGCTTCTTCTATTAATGTCGTCAAGTAATGCTGGAGCTCATTTTTACTGCGCGCTATTACTGCTACATCGTCAGCATAGGCCAATACTTACGCAAGTTTCTGTTCTATGGTGCCTTTTATTTCGGCTTCCTCATAATTGCCTCCAACGTAATGTTAAACAGTGTTGATGACAGTGTGTCGCCCCGTCTGACCCCTCTGTCAATCTCGAATTCACCTGTCTGCCCCTCTTCAGTCATCACCATGGCTTTAAATCCCTCCATCGTCATATTTATTAACTTGGTTATCTTCTTTGGTACTCCCATACTTTCCAGATCCTGCCTCAGTTTCTCTCTATCAACACTATCAAATGCCCGTTGGAAGTCCACGAACAGTATCATCAGTTCTGTGTTGTGCTCACGACATTTTTCCATTATCTGCGTTATGATATGTATTGCGTCTATAGTTGACCTTCCTTTCTTAAAGCCAAACTGATATTCACCTATAACTCCTTCTCGTTCTGTGTGTCTCCTCAGCCTATTGTTAATTATTGTAGTCAAAATCTTATATGTGGTATTTGGCAATATAATACCTCGATAGTTGGAACACACACGGGATGCAGTTAGGGGTTGAAAAATGCGCAGTTTGTCACTTGAAGCGCGGGAAAGTCGTCTCGGAGGACGTGCAAATAGAATTAATAGGTGGCAATTAGACATTTAGCGCCAAATGAATATAAATACCTGGGGATACCACAGATTGCCTTAAATAACACCCAGCGAATAAAGGAAGGATTAAGGGGTAAATATACAGAAAGAATCAAGAAGATTTGGACTAGCCACTTATCCGCAAAAAGTAAGGAAGTTAGTGCCACAAACATTCTGGCTCTTCCGATAATCACCCATACGTTTGGATGTATTCGCTGGAATGTAGAAGAGCTATCAGACGTGGATAGAAAAACAAGAGTGAATATCACCCAGGCAAGGAGCCTACATCCCAATGCCTCAGTGAATAGGTTGTACTTACCTAGAAATAAAGGCGAACCTGGCACTGCCAGGGGAAGTGTTCGTTGCATCGATATTTTCCTGAAAAGGGGTTTACAAACAGTAGCGTTAGCCGGCATTCATTTAGTTTACGGCGTCATCTTGGTGGACGCCACCAAAATTACCCTCGCTAAATATCAACTACTGCTTGATTCCTTACAAAGAGTCTAAAGTTCTTTACCGTCATTCAGGTCCGCCGGCTTCAGTGAGAGACGGTGTGGGTTATACAACAGAGAACGAAAACAAAGGCGCCACCCGATTAAAACATACCTGTCGAGGCGTCCACCAAACGGGAAATTCGGGGATTGAAAGTAAGAGGGAAATCAGCGTAACGAAAATTAACGAAACTACAAGATTGCTTGGTAAAAGTAAATAACAAATTTATTTTAAGAATTGTGTAAAGCTTAGTGAAAAATTGTAAATATTTCAATTAAATATTGGTGGAATTAAATACACTTTCCACACAAGGTTAACTTTAGGTTGATAAAAATATATACAGAACCATCTACCGTCCAAAGGAACGTATAAACAGACACTAAAGTGATTAGGGCTCGAATTAAAATCGAGTTTAAAATAATTAACAAAAAAAAAAGGTTAATATAGTAAACTTATATGACAACTTCGATGGATTTTCATATGCGTTACCTTGATGATCACCAATGCATTTGCGCTAACAATATAATTCAGCAATATAATGACTCAGTCGCATCCGTCGACTTCAACGTTTACATATGTATAAATATCACAAACATTCAATAGCAAAAAAAAGTAATAAACAAAGCCCCGAAGACCTAATTTGGCTACTTACTCTAAATATATGACTCCACTCCGAAATTTAGTACGAGTATACAAAGTAAAAAAAGATAAGTTTTAAATGCACAAGCCTGTTGTTCCCGCTCCAAGACGTCCTCCCTTACGTCTGATGCCCTCGAGTTACGTTCTGACTTTCCAGTACTGACGGCCCCCTCGGACAGGATGCACGGATATGGCTCCGGTTTGGTATACTCGTAAGTAAGACTGGAATTAAGCGGTGTTATTCCCTGAATGCAGTCATATGATAATTTATATCAAGGATCCAAATACGGAGTTAATCAATCCTTCCAAAATTAGACAACGGTAAATACCAATATAGGCTCGCAGCAAAAAAAAAAAATAAATGTAAACCCGAAGGTGAAACCTGAAAACGATTACCACAAGTTTTAAAAAACGAAAAGAGAAGGAAAGTTACTCATACCTTGCGTCCAGGGTTTAAGATAACCACACGAGTTCAAACAAACGTGGGTGGTGCTAATACGAAGGTCGTTCTGACTGCTAAAATCCGCCCAGCGATGCGAACCGTAATACTTCAACCAGGACCTCGTCAAACCATCAGATTAACTACGATTCAACCAGCAATCTACACAATCTCCCTTAAATCCGCATAAACTAAAAATGCGTAATCTCAACACAGCAACAGGCAATTGCGGCGACGCAACGCAGGTGTAAACACTTCAGCGCTAACACGGTTAACAGTGTCTCAAAAACGGAAGATTCGTTTCGAAACTTTTCCGATAAATTGACGATTCTAGAATTATCAATACGGAAACGACGTAAATTAAACCACAAAGCAAAACGCTCTAAACAACCCCTAGACTAAACAAAATACTCGCAGATATGATAAACTTGAAGAGAATTAAGAAATGAAAAGTTGGTAACCCTGACTTTACCGAACAACCGCCGATAACTTCGTTCGCTCTGTCAAAACATCTGACAAGTGAAATAAACAAACAATCGTTGCTCACCAACTCTTCCAGATAACAGAAGAAAAGTATGGAAGATAACAAACAACCGTGAAAAAGCACGTAAAATGAGACTGAACAAAACACAGATCGGAAGTATCCCTGGTAAGGTAACAAAAATGAGTAAAACTCAATGCTAACGTAACCTACACTTCTAGTGGCAACACCAAGAGCAAGATTAGGAATTAACAGAAATGTAACACTTATAGCGACTTAGTATGTTACACCCCAAGGTTACTCCGAATAAAGGAAACGTAAAATAGGTACAGCTAGGAAAAATAGAAACAGTACAAGCGATAACCGTAAAAGAAAGAAAACAACGTTACAATCTTTAGGTCACCGGTAAACTGACTTTTCTTTCGGTTGTTAACTTTCTTAGTTTTGGTAATCCGGTCCTGTCCTCTAGGACCTATTTTGTTTTGGTTTAAACTTAGCGGGAAAGAAGTACCTAATCGAAATAATTTTCGATGAGACCTTCGAGTTTGAGAACGAACCCCGTAACAGTCTATATGAAGAATTTTATTTTAATTATATAGTTCGTATGTTGATTTCTATCAAACAATACTTTAGAAAATTATCGCAGACAAACCGTGCACACGATTTTGCGTTCTACGACCAACCTCCAGCATTCTTCAGTACCACTCTAATCTTAATCCTAATACGAATTTCAAACTAGACCCGTCCGTTCCGAGTGCGAAAACCCGACCGGCTTCTCGTAGTTAAACATCGCAGAAGACCTAAAATGCAAATTGTCGGACTTAATCCGCCAGACCTACATACCGATCTTCCAACTAGCTAACAGAAAACCGGCCAACTAGCGCAGCGCAAATACCGAGTACGACACGGGACGTCAACACAAACCGTATAATTCGCCTGATAAAATTAGAATTCGACTCGACGGTCACACCTCTACGGCACGCCTGCGGTGACAACTTGGAACACGGCCCAATTTACCAAGGAGGAATTCACACCGTTACGCTAGCGCCGTTCTCAATTTATCCGCAACGAGAGATCCTTCACTTAGCCTTCGCCTAATTCGATCTGCATATAACCTGGTGCGCTACGCCGCGCCGCTGTTGTGAGGTCGTTGGGGCGTAGCAGAACGTAGCCGCTTTGTTTAAAGTTAAATTAATGAGACGGCTTTCGGAAGCTCTCGGTGAATTGCGCGCTGAAATGTTTCACTGGCTGTGCCAGTTCCTCTTGGCAATGGGAAGAAAGGAACGCGAAATTGCCAATTTTAGACCGGAGAATCAGATGTGTTTTATGGGTGGTAAATGCAGATACCAGCTTTTATGTGTGGTGTGCTCTTTTTTTCTAAAAATTTTTGACAAATAAGTTTATAAGGATTTTCATTGTAAATGTTTGCTGTAACTAGTTTGGAAAAAAGTATTACTTTAAAAACAAATGATTGAAATTGAATATTTATATCCGCAGACTTCTTCGACATTCCTTAAGATTTGCGGATTATTGTTATTGAAACCAATCATCTTCAAACTTAGCAGTCAATTGACATTCAAATAAAACATGCCCCGCTGTGTCTACCCCACCATATTTACAATGCGAATCATTAACCTCACCAGTTCTATAATAAACAGGATTCAAAATTACCCAAGACCCGTAATTACTTCATAACCATTTTTTCTTAAAAACGGTAACAGTAACGATAAATTACTAGTCTCAACCTCCATTAATGTGGCATCCCATCTACCCTGCCAATTATAATCGAGTTTATCCCTAACCGCTTTTTTTAACTACGTACATAGCCGAAATTAACTGGTACTCGTAGACAACACCTTTTTTGCTAGTTGATCCGCCCTGTCATTACCGATTTTACTCACGTGAGCCGTAGTCCAAAAAAGTTGTACATATTCCAAGTGTCTAATAACAAATTGGTTGGATTTTTTAAATTCCCCAGCGCCCCTAATATGGATAAACTATCAGTTATAATTCCCACATCCTGTATGGATTCCCACTTGTGCTGCCTGATTTATTGCAACTAATTCTGCTTGAAAATGATCATAGTGATCCTTTAATTTAAGCGTTTGATTATACATAAATTCCAAACCCCTATTATAAACAAGAAAGCCGCCCCTGTAACAGCCACTCTTCAACCCATCCGTAAAAATTTCTAAACCCTTCCAAAAGCGCCTATAAATTTGTTGTAACTAATACTTTTTAATTCCGCTGGCTGAATGCGTCCCCCTATACTGCTCTTTTTAAATCGCCTGATTCTAATCGAACTGTAATAAAACCCTCAAATCTTGTCTTATTCGCGTTCCTATAAAATTTAAGTCCCCTCAAACTTAAATTTATTGGTAATATACCCGAAATAACGCACACCGCGTTGACCGAAATAGATTAATACTGCGCCCCGATTAATTTTTTGTTTCTCTAATTTTACATGTGAGTGGATATAGGGCTATGCACGGCATAAAGTATGAATTTGGCGAAGAGTGAGAAAGAACTGCCGATAAGTAACACCTAATATTTCGATTAGCACGTTCTCCATAAATACGTAAGTAAGTATCGCCACATTTCGCATTTGCAATTTGCATCGTAGGCTAAACTTTAGTGTCATTATAAATTGAGTTAGTAGAGCAATAACACTAACAAGTTCACTTTTCCGATCTGATGCCATTTTAAAGCAAAATATATTTTATAACAAAATAATTATCCAAATTCTCTTCAATCAATAAAATATTCAAACAAAGAATTTTTCTTTTTTATAATAAATCAACAAAAAATATAAATGGAAATCAGATAATTATAAAATATACAAAGTGGCCGGCAGAAAGTACGCAACAGATGGGAACTTTTTTTGTCTTTGAATTTAGTAAATTTTTTGTTTTGCAAATTACCTTTTCATGACTAAACTAACACTCAACAAATCTACCAAAAATCCAACTCTATACAAGGCAGGGTCAAAAATATGAAATTACGCTAAGAGTAAAGTACCTCAGTTTTTGGTTTAGAGAATTCTTCCATTAAGAAATGTTCAATTCAACGCTATATCTAAATATGAAGTTTCCCTTATTTTTAGCAAGAAATAAAATTTAATAGTTTCTTCGCAATTACCCTGCATACAAAATTAATCGAGTCCATACAGCTGTCATATCTCATTCTGTGTATGCTTTCTGAGAGAAAATCATACATACTATGTCAATATTAGTTAGTTTTAAAAATATTATAGCCTTGAAAAGGAAAACTTCAAAATGGAAATTATTTTTGCTATATAAGTTTTAGCTTTTAGTAATTCTTAGAAAGTACCAATTAGCCAGTTTAACTTTGTCGTTCTTTTTCTGTAGATGGTTGATGGTAATCACCAAAAGTAAAAAAAATGAAACAATGCATTTGCAATAATGTCAATAACAGATGTTAATTAACGTAAACAATAAACATTCTAAATAAATTCTTTTAGCAATGTTTCGTAAAAAAAACAGGGTTGCTTTTTGTGATACATTGTCTAATTACATTTTCTCAGTGGCAGCTATTTCGAAATGGTCGAAATTTGTTAACGTTGTTTTTCATATAGCTTCAAAAAAAGAAATCCATTGGGGACAGGTCTGGCGATCTTGAAGGCCAGGAGTTTTTTGAATAAGGCAATTTGTAGGAAAAAAGATTTACTAAATTCAAAGACAAACAATTTCTCATAAGCTGTGCACTTTCTGCCGGTCACTGTATATAAAATTTCCTTATGTAAAACATTTATCTGAAAAAAATAAATCAAGTTTTCAGACCAAGACTTCTCCAAAGCATTTGATACTGTGCACCATGAAAGGATTTTATTAAAACTGGATGCATTTGGACTTTCAGCGGATCTGGTGGAGTTATTTAGATCTTACCTGACAGATCATTCAAATTACGTTGAATACAGTGGGTTCAAGTAGCATACCTACATTTCAAAAATTGGAGTTCCACAAGGGTCCATTTTAGGACCGTTATTATTTGTTTTGTCCATTAATGATGTTACAGAACGTATATCGTCAAAATGCTTACTTTATGCGGATGATATTAAGATCTTTCGTAGGATTGACACGCTTAATAATTTAATGTCAACGTTTACAATTTGTATTTTTACCTATATACTTGGAAAAGCTTTAAAATTAAGCAAAGCATTGTTATATACTTATATATTTTTTCTAAAGATCTAGAAACGAAGAAGAAACTATCAAAAAAAGGATATATACTAGTCAAGAGAAGATTTTAAAATGTTTAAATGTATTGGAAAAAAAGAATGCGTTAGAGAAGTTTTGTTGAAAATCCTAGGCGACTGATGTTACAAATAAAGTATGTCTGTATTAAATTAATGACCTGTCAATTCTTGTAACCCAATCCTTCGGTTGTACAAAAGTGTCTAAAATGTCAAATCTAATTATTATATTACTAATCTGCGAACATAATTAATCTGAATATAACGAAGACTGTGAAATTTTTAGGGCAGCATTCACATCATGTAAATATTCCAAGGATGACCAAATTAGCTGTCAATGCCCCTCAATTGTAAACAAAGCTTCATTGCATGCGATAGAAACCATCTAGACGCTGACACGCTAATTTCATCATACTCAAACTTTTGCGCGCCCCAACATCGTCAACAAGTGGCGCAAGCATTACTCCATCAATTATTTATCGACGAACGAATTAATAATATTGACAACCTGTGTGTTGAATGTGCAAGGAGTGGTAGGGTACTCCTCATACATTGAACACGTCAGTTCTTCTAGTAAATAGAAGCTGGCCGATAAATTTAATGGGCAATTTGCAAGGGAGCCTGTCAAAATTTGCATCTATGATGACGAGAGCCCGTGGTAGTGAATGCGCCGAATCATATCTACGCCAGAATAGCTCATTACAGACGAGAACGGTTTGCAATTACGCCGCATTCAACGCGCTAGTCAACGAGTTCATATGACATCGGCGCAATTGAAACCTCGCCAACCGCACCGCCTAGGTTGGGCAGATGCTCGACTCGAAATCGAATATCGCAAACGGCTTGTTTAGTCGAGGACCTGTTACGGAGTTTATCATACTTGGACTGTGTGGGTGTTTAAAAGTTTTTTGTCCTCCTCTGAGATTCCACGGAAGTTTCTTTTTTGCACATTAAAATGTCCATTGTGCAATCTTGTTAGTTGAAGGTTCCGTTTTCCACGATGGAATTCCAGAATTTCCGTTGTTGCGCTTGATATAATAGGATTATTATCGCCGGTAGAAAGTTCGTAACAACCTGGGCGTCGATCATATTTTTTCGACGATCGGCATTCACGCTTCGACACATTTTGTCGGATTAAAGCAATGTTGAAACATAAACATTGTCCATACTTGTTAACAA